>JASMMZ010000004.1:33271363-33368748 GCA_038502455.1 Anisogramma anomala
CCTACCTACATACCTACCTACAACGCCCACCTCTCTCCCTCCCCTTTGAATATCCAGGGGGCTGACGACCGGCCTCCTAGTCGTGCTCTTCGGCGACCCGGACCAGGACCCTGCCGTGACTGGTGTGGACCCTGTGAAAGTGAAGTCGTACTGTAATGCGGACGACCCCGTTTGCACACCCGGGCAGGACGTTGTCATCATAACGTCATCGCATAACACCTATCAGACGAAGGCACTAGACGCTTCGCTTTGGATTGCTTCCAAGGTTTGCAACAACGTTGGTAATATTTGATATGACAAACGCATGAGCCTTGAATCAAGTTTGGACTGGTTGCGCGTGGTTTTTCATTTTTGTTGGACCATCTGGCTCTCGAATGCCGGACCATGAAGTAGAAAGTTGCACAAGTACGAGACCAGTGCCTGTGGCAAGTAGCGCAGGCCCACGCACCCTGTTCCGCACTCGATACGTACGGTACCGGTAAGCATCAAGGGAAGCAAGTCGATCTTGTTTCTCCCCAGTGCCGCCCGCGTCAATCACTCTTGACCACAAAGCTTCCAGCTTAGCCCGGCTCCACACACGTCTCCGCCCGGACAAATGGTGCAGCTCACATACGGTCTTGCTCAGCACTGGGTGGGTGGGTGTAAGCAAAGCCATGGGCCGGATTCTGTCCCCACCTCCAACGCCGTGACCTCCAGCCCAGATTCCATCGTGACTCACCATGGCCGAGATCGCTCTCCAAAGAAGGACAAACCACTCTCTGTGGGGGCGTCTGCCAGCGCCGTGGTAACTTGAACGAGGAATCGGAACCGCTTGCCAGGCGTTCTGTATGCCATCGGAGGCATATTGTGCTGAGCCAAACCCCCTGACCTTGGGGCCGGCTGATGGTTGTGGTGTGTTGCACCAGCCGTACCGTATGTCACGCACCTTTGCCTGCACCCACCTTTACCCGCTTTTTGCCATACCAATTGCCTACATTGAAATGTCCACAACGTTGGAAATAGTTTAGTTAGAATTTTATATGAAAATGAAAAGAACCAAATTGTTCAAATACGTAATTTGTGTTGGTAAGAATTCAATTCTAGCTACTATCGTCGATTCGAATCTAATAGTTGAAGTAATAAAGTTGTCGCATAAGTAAAAAGATAATATTATCATTTAAACTATAGGAATTACTAACTAATTCCTACCTATTTATCTATAGGACAACATGAATACGTACCCATTGAACGAGTATACATTTACCCTTCCGTTGATTTTAATTTTTTAATTTATTGCAATTGAATTCACTATCAAATTACTATATAATATTACAATGAAATTTGCCACATTCTCATGTAACATAACAATATCAGCTGCCAAATTATCATGGAATATAACAATTCGTGTTATTGGAAAAGGTAATTATTACCTTATTGTATACCAATGTAGTTGATAACATAATCAACTATCCTATATATATAATAGTTACACTACTCATGACTTTTTGTTTTTATGGGTTTACTAACACCGCATGAAAAAGAAAAAAAGACAACAGACCGAAAAACAGGTTAAACAGTAAACTTTTCCGTATGTAATTCATGCAATGAACGCTTATAAATCCGCTAGTTAATCCAATAACAGTATTTTGTCTCTAAAACGCATTTTGTTCCGAAACACGTAAAACAAATTCAATCCTCAGAAATCCTCCTATACATTTAATTCAAGTATATCATAATACTAAATTGTACTAATTTATTCCATTGTATCAATTTGGCAAAGGTTTTTTATTGATTTTTAGATTCTTTGACTGTAAGTAGTTTTAGTTGAATCATATATTATTATTTCTATACAAGGGTTTGGTTATGATTGCGTTCAACATAGGGGTTCGACGAAGAACAATATCGGGTCCAAGCCTCATTATTAGCTTGAAACACCATAATTGGGTAATCTATTACACCGGTATAAGAATTAAATCATTAATATTCCAAGAACTAGATACGATAGACATCCAGTAAAACCATATATTCTTTGCATAAAACATTGTAATTACTTTGTACCAAAGATATCATTGGGCTGACGCTATAGTGTATGGCTTCAGAAATGGTCTGTATCCTATATATAGTAAAAATAGCACAATTGTAAAGCTGTTTATTCTCTAATATTTCTACTCTTCTTTATTAAAACAACAACAGCATCGGACCTCGTACGTTGTGAATCCCATGTGAGGAAATTCCTTCACAAAACATTGACCTTTCGTTATTTCCGGTATCACCGAGCATTTATAACTAGGTTGGTAAATCGGGTTCCTATAGATTACTCACAGAAAAATGGTTGAATATAATTTTTGAACCCTTGAAATTTGAAATTTATAATTACGAGAAGATATAATCTTGTTACTTGACTAGGTTTTTAAGGCTGTTTTGGTTATATGGGTCTTGTACGCAGGTCTTTAGATTGTCGCAACGTTGTCGATTTGATCGGTCTTCGAAGTAACAGTAGTATTGCATTGGTCAAGTAGTGGATGTATTGACCTAGGTTTGGCAGACCGCTAGCCGGTCTGCACTGTAATTTGTATGGTCAATTGCTTGGCCCGTGCCCTAAAGTGAAGTATAGCGTACTGTACTCGACTTACACCCAATGCGGTAAGTTCGTACAAAGCAATACACTTGCAGTACGGTCAACTTTACTATAAGTAAAGTTGACATACTACACTACATGTAATACTATTTCAACACTGGCGACTTTTCAGTTTGTGCGCGTACACCAGTGTGGCTGACTAATCTTTTCCGGTTACTACTGAATTGCCTTCTGTTATGGACTCAGGCCATTAGCTATTGAGCCTATAGATTACGTGACTATGTTCGTAATAGGATATGTAGTACCCGGTCCGTGCACGGTACGTGTAAGGGTATGTGACGGGCTAGGTACTGGCCATGCCTATAGGTCCTGCACGATAGGTTACGGTAACCTCGTTTAATTTTCCGTTATATCATAATAGTAAACTCCATTTAATACCTACATAATTTACCTTCATAAGTCGAATCATAATATATCATTAAGGTTTCCTTTTATTTTTCCTAAGCAATATCTTTTATAATACATGAATCGATAACAAATACTAACGATTTTATATTATGCTTTAATGTTATCAAAGAGGATAGGCCGTCGGCGAAAATTTAATCCTCCACTTCTATAAATACATTTCCTACCGTTTTGGAGCCTATTTAGGCCGATATTTCCCGTTCATGAAATATTGAAAGTTATATCGCGTTTATTATAAAGTAATTGTAATAGTTAGATTAATTTATTTTAATTATAGACCTTACATTTTATTTTGCTTAAATTATAGTTAAGATTTAATAGCTCGAGACCAATTTCATAATAGTTTGTATTAACGTTTTACCGGTTTAGGGTAGGCGAAAACGATAAAACACATTATGATTCAACGGATTTACTTTTACGTAAATAACGATTTGTTGAACAATTAAATTTATATTGATACCGCATAAAATATAAATTAAACAAGGGCGGTATAGGTTTTTTTATATAGAGAGTTATTATATTGCGGTGGTTAAGTAAGTTATTATAATGTATTATAAAGCCAGCGGTTACGAAGGTATATGCAATGCTGATAAATTCCTCGTTTATATTAAAATTACTTTAAACGACTTTTATCACGTGGATAAAACCTAAATCGAATTAAAAGGATTAGTTTTAAACTATAAAAACCTATAGACATCATTCATTATCAGGTTCCAGATATTATAAGTTGAAACGAGCGGATTAAATTAGCTTTCGGTCGTAAAATATAATTATTTACGTTTTTGCGTATCTTAACGTAATCGCGAATATTTTATTATGACAAAGGTTAATCGGGTAAGTTATATCGTAACTTTGAAAAAGTATCGCGAATTTGTCGAAGAATTAAAATCTATAAATTTGAAATAACATTTTAATTATTAAGTGGTGAAACCCCTATAAATCAAACGACCGAATGAAAATATAATTATAACGAAGGTTTATATCTTTTAGGTATTATCGTAAGAAGGTCGTAATAGTCGCGGTTAGTTATTTCGATAACGCGCCTAATTATTTTAGTAAGCCTGTTTAATATACGTTTAGAACCAAGGATATAATACGATGTAGATAATGGTAAAGATACGTTAAACCAGGCTCGTTACAGAGCGTTACGTACGTTATAATTCGACGTACTACTATTAACGTAATTACAAACTTCGCTTGGTATTACTTCCGACGTAAATATATACGGTCCAAGTCGAAAAGATAAAGGAAGGTTTCCTATTAACGGCGATAAGGGAAACTTCATTCTAAAATATAATTTTACTTAAAGGTTATATAACCTTACCAGCGTAATTATAAAATCGAATAAAAATGAATTCAGTTGAATTAAAATACCTATAAACGAAAATCCATTCTTTATTTTTATATTTTTAATAATACCTTTTTTCGGATTCTTAAGTTTATTTTGACGATAATCATTGTTATATTGAAAATAGGTCTGTAATATAACGGTTAAAGATAAAATAAATTCCCGTATTACATTTTCGAAATCTCGGTACGATATAAGGATTAAGGCAAAATACGCGTATTATCTTAAGAGTCAAGGTTTATATAAATATTAATAAATAGTCAAACCCAATATCAATATATATTATTCCCGGAGTAACATGTGGTATAAGTTTTATAATACCCTAAATACGATATTATTAAGTTATATTCAACGTTGGCGGTAGTGGTTTAGTAAATTACAATTAAAGAGGTTTAATTATCGATGCGGTAATAATACGTTTTCGGTCGGAGGATATGCAAGGTATAATAAAATTCGTTTTTATCGGTTTAGCGAAATGTTTGTATCGAAAGGTTTATTGTACGGAGGAATAATCCCGGTTAACTTTTATTACAAGTTTTTATGAGATAACGCGGATTTTACAAGTAACGGCGCCGATTATTATTGAAAAAGAAAAAAATTTAGTTTCGTCTTTTACCAAAATAAATAGAATTTCGCGATTCATTTAATAAGAATAAAGTTATAGCTTTACCTTTATAAAGGGGAAAAATCGATTACTCTTGGAATAGTATTATATGCAGTGCAGTAGGTCAACTTTAATTACAGTAAAGTTGACCGTACTGCAAGTGTATTATTTTGTGTGGACTTACAGCATTAGATGTAAGTCGAGTGCAGTACGCTGCACTTCACTCTAGGGTACGAGCCAAGCAATTGGCCATACAAATTACAGTGCAGACCGGCTAGCAGTTTGCCAAACCTAGAACAATACATTCACCACTTGATCAATGCAATACTACTGTTACTTCGAAGACCAATCGAATAGACAACGTTGCAACGTCTAAGGCCTACCAACAATTACTATATTTATATTAAACCGAACGAAAATAGATTTTTACGAAAACTACTTTAAAAATTATTTTACTTAATATTAAAGGACCAAGTTTTCAAACTTTAACGATAGGTTACAGATTTAATAAATAGAGATTAAATTCAAGTAAGTTTTTCATTCATTGTGACGCCGATACTATTTATTTTTAAGTTGGAGGAAAGATAATAGTTTTATATCGATTACCGGGTATTGAATAAGATTACTAAATGAAATCGTTTTCCCTTACCTTTAATTCAAAAAACCCTACGTACGTTGTTGAAGCTAATATAACTTACGAAGTTGGATATTTAAACAGCCTTTTACCGTTTCCTGGTTATATCCAGATAAGAGGAATTAACGGAGTTTCGTATACGATTCGGGTTATTTAAGTAATTAAATACTTTTGGGGGGTTAGTGGGAATATCGGCGACGTTGTAACAATATATTAATTATATAATGGCGGATATTTTGGATAATTTTGTTATAATTTACCCTAGCAACCTTTTAGTCTTTTTTCTCCATACTAAATAGATTATATGGTAAATGTTAGCAGGGTTTTGGGACGCCTTTATAATACAGAACTAAACCTAAACTTAAAAAGGTATGATTGATATTACTTATAGTTTTTAGGTATATCGGCGTAAATCCGTCATTTGAACCGCTTTTTCGATTATTTATATGCTTGTATTATATTTAGAAAATTAATATATAGGTTATAAGGTATGTTAAGGGAGGCCGCGAATATAAAAATTAGACGATAATTAGCTTGTTATAACGTGAATAGTTGGATTATAATATCATTTTTGCCTTTGTCGTTATATTTTTTAACGATTAGGCGGGTCTTTTTGTAAGTTTTTTGACTTTATCCCTAACTTCTTAGACGAAACGAGTTGGAAAGATTTTATAAAAATCGTAAACGGTTGGGTTAAAGCGTTGAAAACAAAATACGCCTTAATCAATAAAAGCTAAGATTTCTGTTTAGGTAAATTATGTAAATAGGATACCTAAAATAGTAACTATACCTTTACGCTGGAGCTTTAGGTTAAACTAGCGATTTCCCATTCTTTTTTTATGTGATAAAGGAATCTGTGATAAAGTTCCTAGGGCGTTTTTTTATTTTAGAGCTAAGGGGACGTTTTCGGCATCGAGGTTTTGACGGGTTTGGTATAAATAGGCCGATCTTATTTGGTGTGGTAGGGTTGGATTCGCGTTTTATAGGTGAGGTTGGAGTTAAGTTCGGTTTAAATTCGTCGTTTTAAATAATGTTTTATAAGCGGTTTTACTCGTCTTACAGTTTCGGACCGTTTTTATCCACATTTCTTTTGTATATTCGTACCATTATCTAGCGAAACGAATTATTTTCGTTTGGTCATTTAATGAGTATAATATAGCCTTTAAATCCGTTAATCCTCCAAGGGTCGATTTATCTATCCTTCGTTTTTGAAATCAAAACTTTAAATTACAATGGTAAATCCAATACTCTGGTCTTATATAGGCTATTCCTTATAGCCAACGCTTTGGATATATTATTCTTTACTTGTAATAAATGTAGTGCCGCTACAGCCTTCGTCATGGTACTGACCTTTCATATTATTGATAGTAATAAGACAAAGTTTGTATGAATTTTGGGGTAGGAATTAAAGACAAGGAGCGTATAAATAAGCTTACTTAGGCTAAAAGTGTTGTTAACGGCGTTAACCGCCATTTAAAGGATATATTCCTTGGAATGAACATCCTTTGGTTTTTTTAACAATACTATATACGCTTCTTTCAGTGATTTATAATATTATTTACACTTTTTCGTACCTTATAGGGCTTTTAATATGATTTATTTACATTCGTTGTCGGTTACCCGAGCTTTAGTACGTTATTCAGTGAAATTGAAAGCTGTGCCGGCGTCATACATAATCTAATTTAAAGGCCTGAAGTAAACGTTTAACTAATAATTAACTCAAGCGTCCTAATAATTTATAGTAAAAGCGCTCCGTGTAAATCTAGTAACTTAAAATAATGCAATTATATCGACTACGTGAAAGACTGGTTAGATATATAGATATATAATATTAATAATTACTTCGTAGTTAAATTAGATATCATTCTAAAGGTGAAATTTAAACCGTTGTATGAATCGTAAGTAAAGCTGGTATTTATAACAAAAAAAATCGATAGCCTTAAATACGTCTTTTCCTATATTAATATAGTTAAAGACATGAAATATATGTAAAAGGCGTTTTATAATATGGTGTCCGAATTGTCGGTATAAAGTTCTTAGTTTTAGTCAAGTTAAATAAACGGCATTAATTGTACGTGTTTTCGGAAAAAACTAGAAGTAGTTGAATTTAAGTATAAGAAGTACGAATACGTTATTTAAGGTGCAGATAAGCTAACTATTCGTATTACGATCCTTAATTTCGAGTTTGTTTATATTACTTAATAAAAGCAAAAATAACGTTTTAGAATTTATTACGTGAAAATTAATCGATCCGAAATGCGTATTTATAACGACCGTTTCGAACGAAGTCGCTTTGCCTTTACTAAATAAAACCTTTTGGTATTCTCCTATCTGGTTTAGCCGAAATTTCGGAGATTTCGCTGTAAATACGTCGAATTATTGTTTTTCGGCTGTTGAGATCTAGGTTACGCTAATATCAGGTATAATACTTTAAAACCTGATTCCGTATCTGTCAAAAATGGTGAATTATAACGCCATATTGACGTTAAACACTTTATTTCCTAGTTTAGGTTTATAACATATAAAAAGGAGGCATCCTATAGGCCGTTAAAGATACGTTAGGCGTTTTTATCATAGTAGGCTGATAGGTAGGCATCGATTTATTTAAGGTCGTTTTTTCCGGATATGTCTTTATAAGGGTATACGTTAAGTCCGTTATTTATGCCTTCGTATTCGGTTACGTATATTGTAAAATTAGCTTTTATCCTAATTTCAAAATCATATTCGGACTAAAATTGCTATTTAATCCTAATTTATTCGTAAACGTGGTGGTATATAAACTAATAACCAACTTTGTCGTATACGATATATCGCTTTTACAAACTTATATACCTTCATATATCTTTTCATAAGTATTACTGTGGTTTCGGTACGTTTTTTTTATTTCCGAACGATTGTCCTTATATTTTATCATTAGTAATTCCTCCTTACTACTTATACTTTGGGCGTTCGTTTCATTTTAGGTAAACCTTAAATTTCCGGTCCAAAACGTAGTAAATCATTTTCGCGAGGTTTACTTTGGTAATTTAGACGTTATTTTTAGTTTTATTCATTATAAATCTTAATTATAGGCTTGCCTATCGGCGTATAAAGGTTTCCAATGATGTTTTAAGGCTTATACAAAAATCTTTTAAGTTTCTTTTCGGTTTAAATAGTATAAGGTCGAAATCCGGGTTCCTACGGCAAGTTTTTATTACTACTTAAACAAACAACTTATCGCCTTTGTATTCCAGTTTAAAGGTTGCCTAATATTTTCAAAATTTCGTCAATAAGTCGTTAAAGATTTACTATAGGTTTTTATCGGCGTTTTTCTATTGGTTTTTTACGGATACCCATATTATGCGGGTTTAGTTTTTATCGTAAATTTTATAATTGATTTTCCTATCGAAGTCGGATTTTGAGCGGTTATAACTCTTCGTAAATATATCCACTTATATGAGATGGTATATATACATATATTTAGTTTATCTGGAAAGTATACCGGATAAGATAATATAAAATTAAAATAACTTAATATTCAGTTTTTCATATGTATTAAGTTTAACGTGTATTTTATTATTAAATACGTCGTACGGCTTACTGTTATAATTGTTATCCCTATCTTATAGTCTAGTAAAATTGGTTAACTTTATAGGGTTACTCCTATTCATAGGGAAAGGATATGGTAAAAGGTTGCGGTAAAGGTTGTGGTTTACAGGTATCGGTTTGTAAGGTACGTATTGGTGTTTTATTCCGTTCGTCAATTTTAGGGTCGGGTTGTTCTTCGTGTCTTAGCTGATACTTTTATAGTCGATCGAGTTGTTTATGGTGTTTCAGCCGCTTCCACCATAGCCGATCGGATTGCTTTTAGTATTTGGGGAGTAGTTTAATATTCGGTTTTATTTTAAAGTATGTAGGAGTGTAGGGGTATATTATACTTGTATAATAAATGAAAATTGTGGTCGTTTTTTTCATGTAGGGTTTTTATTCCTTGCTTAGGGTATAGGTATACAACTAGGTCATTTTACGCCTCGTCCTCGTCGTTTTAATAATAGTCTCTTTTACTTTGTAAGGTAATATCCTTTTACAAATTCCGTTAAGTATAAGTCTTTATACTTTTAGTTTAGTATGTCGACGAGTTATTTATTTTCGAAAAAGGCTTTTATAAGGCAGATATTCCTACCTTTCAGAGTATTAATACCTTAGATTCATGATTATATTTATAAAGTTTTGGTAATAGCAAGATTTACTATTTGCTATATATCCAAAGTCTGGTTCGATTTTTTTGTAAAAGTTATTTATTAAGTTCGATCTTTGGGCTTTTATCTATATTAACGGAATATAACAGCTAAAATGTATATGTTTATTGTTTATGGGTTGAGACTTTCAATTGGTGAATTAATGGTGTCGTTCTAAAGGCTTATGTCAATTTCTTGTATTAAAGCCTTCCTAATCCCCATATTTTCGATTAGAAAGTCGAAATTAGCGTTGGCTTCCTTTAGTGATATTGGTCTTGGGGCCATGATTGTAGGCGTTTTGGGGTGGTTTCTGTATATATTTGGTATTTCGAAACGGTTTAAGTTAGTTATTTTAAGTCGTAATGAGATATCGGGTACGTTTGGATTCCAACATTAAAAGTGATACGTTCCGAAAATAGCAAATATAAAGTAAATAAAGTAATTCAAGTGGTTGGAATAGTGTTTACTAGTGTTTATTAGTGTAAATAAATTTTAAACGATAAATAAGGCGTAATTACAAACGAGTTCGGCGTTTTAAATTTGTTTTATTAACGTTTGGTAGCTTTAATTAACCAAGAGGCTAGTAAAACTAAAATATTATAAGAACTAAATATAAAATAGGTAGGGCGAACGCGGAAAAGTAAATAGGGTAAAGGAAGTGTAAGGCGAATAGAGTAAATAAAGGGTATAACTATAAGGAGGTGCGTTATATAATCCGGTTATTAGTAATCGGTTTGGATTTGTATATTGTAACCGAACTTGGTGGAGTAATCGGTTTGGTTGTTTAGTGTGTAACCGATGTTACTAAGGCGGTCGGTTTGGATGTTCGTATATGACCAATCTTGGTGAAGTAATCAGTTTAGTTATGGAGTATGTAACCGATATTGCTAAGGCGGTTGATTTGGATGTTCGTATATAACCAATCTTAGTGGAGGAATCGGTATAAATTATCGAAAATCGGATAGGTCCTAGCGAAGGGTTCCGAAACTTGGTGGATTTGGCTTAAGTAGCCTGGTACACGATAGGACGCTCTTTAAAAAGTGCATAGGTACGTTAGAACGCTAAATAAGGGTGAATAATGAAGTAATGGAGTTTTTAGTAGATAAAACGCCAAATAAGGGTTAATGATATCGTATTAAAGTTATTCTTCTTAAATTTACTTAGTTTTTACAGTCTTTATATACGTCGGCATGTAATTTTTGTAAAAAGGAAGTATTAAAGCCCAAATACATTAAACCACTATAGCATTCCGTTATAAGTATTTCAACGTATATCAGTCTTTTTTGTCAACCGAGTTAGTTATTAATTACTATCGGTAAGGTTTTAAGCCTATAATATTTAAGTGAATATAAGGTCTTTGAAAAGTAATCAGAATAATTGGCAATTATGGTATAATAAAAGATAATGTAAAAAGAAGCATTCAAAGGTGTGCATCATAGGTGAGAGCTTATAAGCTCTCGTCCTAAAGCGTATTACTTTGGAATACTCCTTTTAGACCGATCCACGTATTGCCGTTCGGTCTGGTATAGCTAATCCAAACCGATCCATGCATTTCCATTCGGTTTGGAATATCCATTCCAAACCGATCCATGCATAGAGCACTTTGCGTCTTGCAAGAGTACAGCCTGAAGTGTGACACGTTATCGTGCACTCTGCAGTAGTATATCTTGCAATACAATGCGCTACTACTTGCCCTATGTATACTATCTATGAGGGTATATAGTAATATCCATATAAACTGTTTGGTAAATAGGTATAATATGTTATTCATCCAGAAAGTAAATAGGGATACGAAGTTGGTAATTAATTCGGCAGGGCAAACCGTTAAGTTTTTGGTATATGTACGTATAGGTATAGAGCTAGTTTATGCGGCGAAAATATATGTTTAGTAATAAATAGAAACGGCGTCGAATTGTAAACGACGTTTGATTAAGCGTTGTAAAGTAGGAGACTGAGTTTAGCTTAGCTTTTATAATATAAAGATCAATCGCCCGAATAAAAGGCTTAATTATCTTAATAATTAGTATCGGATTATCAATGTTTTAAACCTTTTTGATGTCATTTTGGATATTTTTAGTAAATACTTTGTGTTGTACGTAAATTTAGTTCAACGAACGGTTATAAACTCTTTTTTTCGTAAGTTTTATCCGATATTCGCCCGTCCCAAGTATTTATTGTTAATGATATGGAAAAAGGGGTATATGAGAAATTTAAGATTTACAAACTTTCACAGTAAAAACGAAACGAGCCGGGATTCGTTTTATATTAGTTAAATAGAAAGGTTATAATAAATCGAAGTAAAATGTATTGGAAAACTACCTGTGGATATTATTATATACCTTTATAGATAGTATATTTAGGTGGCAGTACATTACGCTATGAGGTACACTTCTGTAGCATGACAAGATTACGTATCATGTTACAAGCTGTACTCTTACAGAGTATATAATAACGTGATACGCTGCAGATTACACTCTAATGCGTGGAGCGGTCTAGAAGGGGTGTTCTAGAGTGGTACGTTCTAGGTGAGAGCTTATAAGTCCTCACCTATGGCGTGCACCTCGGGATGCTTCTTCTTGATCATTATCTTCTTTAATTATACTACAATACCAATCATTCTGATTACTATTTAAAGACCCTATGTTCACGTGAATATTATAGGTTTGAGACCTTACTTACACTACTAATATATTATAACCATCAATCAATTAAAGGCGAAATGAGGGTATATGCATATTAACGATAGCCTGGTATTTCGACGTTAACTTTAAATATATATCAAGTAACCTATATAAGACGAACAGCTTATAACGCGGAAATAATATAATACTTATCAAAAAGGGAAAATTCAATATTATTAATGTACGATGCGATAAGTAAAGCCGGGGATATATTACCCGATTTTTTTCGAATAAATATTTAATCGCGAATCGGTTTTTATTTCCACTTATTGATAATTTACTTACCAATTATTTTTATTGTTATCAATGTTTAGTAAGTGACGGCGTTATTAAAGTTGGGGACCTTGTTATAATTAACTTCAGATGTTTAAAGACATTGATAAAGGAGGACGACGCTTAACAGACGTTAATAGGCGCCGACAAAAAAGGCTGGTAAAAGGTGGAGCGAGCGTAGGGCGACGCCAAAAATAGTGGATAACGTTAAGAGGAACGGACGTTAGGAAAAACCGACGAAGGCGGTTAATGAGGGGAGATGCAAAGGGCAGGGCAAGGAAAACAACCTTTTAAACGGGTTATCAAGGATTGTAAAACATTAGTTTAAACTCGGGCGACATGGTCGGCCTAGATACAATCCTTCGCCCGTTTGTAATTAACTCGATTAATTCGTTTTTAACTAAGGTTAATAAATGGAATACGGGTAAAAACTAGGTTCATACGATTAGGCCTTCAGATATCGTTTATTATACTTTATAGGTTGTAACTAATATTAATTATAAAGGATACAATTTACGTTGTAATATTAATTGGACCATTTTGGTTTAAATTATAAAAAGATATACGGCGGGTGTTAAAAGGGGCTGAGGTAAGGATAATAGGTATTAAAATACCGTTAATTGAAAAGGTTGTATTACGGTAAATAAATGATACCGTAAGAAGTGACGCAAATTCTTTAAGGGAAAACGGATTCGAGAGGAGAAAGCAACGGGAACTTATGGTAAAAGGGGTAACAAATTATACAGCCAGTACGGTAAAAACTTTTTATATGCAAGAAATATCGTAAAACCGGTAAATTGATAAACTAACTTAAAATAGGCGGGGGTAAAAACGGGTTGGTAACCTGGGAAATCTCCTTACCATTTACGAGTAGAAAAAAACATATGGCTTTTATATTTAACAATAACAACAAATTGGGTTAAAAGGATGCATGAACCGGGCGAAGCCATAGGTAAACTTGTTTTTAAAATATATTATAAAAAAGAGTTAAATTATAGTTAGGTTTTGTATAATGTTAATTTTTAGATTAACTTTATTATACACCTTTTAATACGTACGATAATATTACGCCTAATAAAATCGAATATAAGTAAAAGAAAAAAAAGAAATCAAGGACATAATTAATATATAATATATATACGTCCTTTATTTATAAAGGTGGGGGTTTGTTTCTATCCTTGTTATTAATAAGGATAAGTAGGTTAATTATAACGTAAAGGGGTTATAAAAGGTAATTAATGATAAGTTATTTTTACGTAATAGGGTAACGTATTTTACAAGGCGGTTGATTATCGTCGTTAAAAGTATTGGTGGCGGTATAACCTAAATTGGGTTAATTATAAACGTTTGCTATAAAAAAAAAAGGAAAAGGGAAAGAAATTATAGAATATCGGTAAATGATTATGATTAAAATACAAATAGTAATAGTAAGGGTATTGCGAAACAATATAAAATGGTATGATAGTAATATAAGTTCGGTAATATAAAAGGGGAAAAAAGGAAGTTTTAAGGGTTATAAAAAACTTTATCTTTATAAGTGTAAACGGATATGATTCGGTCAGGGTTACGTATTATACGGGGCGCGTTATACGGTATCGGTGACAAAAACGATATATTATACGGCATGTTAAATGGTACGTTATACTATACGTTAAAGGACGTGTTATATAACGCCGGTAATCTAGGGTTAAACCGGTTGATATATTATACGATACGTTCAGGGGCGCGTTATATAAAATCGACGACCAGGGGTAAAACCAGCTAATATGTTATATGTCGCGTTAAACGTTACGTTACCGGCTCGTATCTGGTCCATATATTAGGCGAACGAGGCTCGCGTTCCGGCGACAAAAATGATATATTACACGACGCGTAAAAGGGTATGTTATACGATACCAGTTAACGCACGACCCGCGTATTGGGCGGAAGAAACCCGCGTTTTACGCTTAACTAATGAGACGCCGCGACCTTTAAAATATCCTAGAAAAAAGGGAGTATATGATAAATTCAGGCTATTGGTTATTAAGCTTATAGGTTATGTAATTATATATGTAGCAGAATATACAATACCTAGTCCCGGCTCGATTCGGGCGCGAACCTGATATGGTCCGTATATGGCACGTATAAAGGCATGTAATGGGCTATGCACTGGCTATGCCCATAGGTCCTATAAGATGGGCCATGGTATCTTCTTCTAATATTCCGCTGTACCTTAATAGTAAACTCCATTTGGCACTTACTTGACTTACCATTATAGGTTGGACCATAATATCTTCTCGTTAACTGGCTAGGCCCCTATTGATTCCAGTTGACTTTCATATTAAACTACACTTAATTGTATGTAAATTGACCACATTTGACCTTAATTACTTCGTCGCTTCGAAGTTCGAGTTTATTTACTCCTATAAAAAGTTTTTCCGCTACAAACCTTTGCTAGCCTCTACTTTAACCGTGTCATTTAAACAGGTTTATATTGTTAATTCTCTGTTAGTCTTTCAGTTTTCTAGAATATCCCTATCCGCCATTACGTGATCCGGGATTTCCGGGCGGCCTATTAACGTAGTCCTCGATGCGTATAGTTAGTCTATTGCTATTCATAAACCTTTACAAGGCCTTATTCGGTGTTTCTTTTTTTATAGTATTTACAGGATTGTTCTTTGCCGTTAATACACCGGAATTCCTTAATCTCCTTCCTTTTGTAGGCTTTACGAAGTGCTATCACGTCGATTATTAGGCGTTTTTCGCTAATAGATCCGAGTTTCAAAAGGTATTCGAAGAGGTTCCTTAAGTTTTTATAAATCACCACCGGAATAGGAGGAATATTTAACTTCCTAATAATAAGGTTAAAGGTTTTCCATAATGCTATACTTATATTAAAGCTCGTAATTGTGCCGTAGAACTCCAAAACTAATACTCTTCGTGTAATCTTTTTACACTTAAAAAAGGTTTAGTAGATTAGGCTAACGATAATACTAAATTAATATTTTCTCTTGTTTTTATTAAAGAGTGTTATTAGAAAACCGATTTATAAATATAATTTGGTGTTATTTTTAAAAAAAACTATCCGTAAAGATTATTAATTTTACCTTTAACAAATCGATCAAAACCATATTAATTTCGCTGTTCAGGTTTCGTATTTTTATGCAAACCGTTTATTTAACCGGTTAAAGTACTTATCCATTAGACTTCATATTTACTTTGCGATGAATAGGTCGTAGAAGACTTCTAGTTGGTATACGATAGCATTATAACTGCCTCAAGCACGTTGTTTCAAATATCGTTAAGCTTGAGCTATTTTAATCTTGTCAATTACAATAAAAAAAAACGCTCTAGCACTTTTAGTAAAAGCTTAGGCCGGTATTAATACTAAGAATACGGATTGACGATTTATAAAAATTAAAATTACTACCCTTCGTTAACGTCATTATTAACTTGTAATTCCAGAAATTTTAGTCCTTAATCGCTTGTTGTTTTAATACTATAAAGCCAGACGTTTCGACGAAAAGGGTATCTTCAGTTTATATACCTGTTACGCCAAAATCGTTTTCTTACGTTATCAGCAATTACAGGTCATACATTAAAGATCTTATCGTTAGCCGTAATTTAAAGGGCGACTAGTAAGTTAGGAACGAATGAACGCATGTTTTGGCTAATTCGTATAATGGATTAATATATTGTATTACCATTCCTAAAATGTAAATAACATGGAATTCCTGTAGAAATTTTAGTACTACGATCCGTTGTAAATTCGTTACTAATTACGTATGAGTTTACGTTATGTTGCGGCTATTGAATGTAAACTTGCCTTTAGTTTTGGCTAATAAACATATTGTTAAAGCGTCTATCAAATGTTAGTTGATCTTTTGAATACTGAGAAATTACGTAAAAATTTAATCTTTTCTTTTATTACCGCATCCTTGAACGATTAAACGTAATTTTTCATACGGCTACCCCATAATCTTACCTTTAACCTCGTAGATAATCCTTCATTTAAAAATAGTAACGTTTGGGTTTCAAAGGTCAAAATCGGTTTTCAATACGAATTATATAACCCTTTAAGTAAATAGGCCGTTCATCTCGACCTTGTCGTTTTTTTCAAGGGTTTACCAAATGTCTTGATAATCCCTTGCGTTCGAAGCTTTAATGCCAAGTTTTTTTTATCCTTTTTTTACTTATTTTAATAGTATTATAAATGCAGCCCGGTATATATTTCTTTTGTTCAATATTTTTCTTTTTAAAGCTCGTCCGCGCTGGCAGCGTTTTATCGGTTTGTTGATGACTAGTAAAGGAGGTTCGTGTTGGTTCTATAGTTTGGTCTTAGGGTCTTCATAGTTAAAGCCCCTGATATAAGGTTAAATATAAATTGTTCGCAAAGATATAAGGTTGTTAATCGTTTTTATAACTACTTTAAAGTTTGAGATATTTATTATTTTATATTGGCTCTCCTATTTTCCCGACTCCCATTATACGAGGACTTTTCTATTTAACGGTAAATAAAATAAGTCGATTATTATAAGACTGTTTCTGGTATTAAAAGATTTATTAATCTAGCGGCGGGCCGATTTTCTTCGTCGTTTCCTTAAAGTTTTTCTATAAGATATAACAAGTTTTTAAGGACTTATCGAGGGCGGAGATTTACTATTTAGGCATGGATACACTCCAAAGACCAAGAGCCTTAGTACTAATCCGTTAAGGCCCTCAGTATCATTTAGGTCTTTTACTACTATTTACAAGCGTACCTCCTAATTCGTAAAGCTTTTAATTTCCAATGTAAGGATATTATATGCTTAGCGAAATAGGGCGTGTGCCTTTTAACCTTCCTAATAATTCAATAGGCTTTTACAGGTATTTTTTTATTCTAAATACTCATTATCCTAATATCGTTTTAAAACTCCGCCATTGTAAAGTTAGTACTGATATTGTAGACAACTATGTTTTATAGGCCTAATTACGTTTTAATTTACAATATTCTTAGCGTTTATTAAGTATCCTTTACCAAAAAGAACTCTAAAAACTTAACCTCGTAAAAAGAGGTTACGAAATTATGTATGATAGCGTGCTACTGCTCAGAAAGGGCATTTTCATAGTTTATGGTAGAGTGCCACTACCTAGAAAGGAGATTGGAAAAGTGTATGGTAAAGTGTCACTGCCCACGTGAGAGCTTATAAGCTCTTTCCTTAAGCGTATACTCTTCGGGTGCTTTATATCCCTTCAATTTATCTATCTTTAATATGTATAGAACTTTTTCAATTATACCTTTACGTTAACGTACCCGGTATACTAAACCTTAATAATACTAATTGATAGCTGATTCGGTCGATTATAAATAGCCCAAAAAGAGACGAACGATTGTTGAAAACTTATAGTGAGATATTATAACGGTGCCAACTATTCGAATTTTAATATTACATTTTACAATAAATATACAGGAGTATAAAAATACTATAAATAGAAAGTCAATCTAAAAAAACAAATTTAATACTATATTATCAATTAAACTAGTGTCTTATTTACTAAAAGCCTCGTTACGCCACTCTTAACTCGGTTGGCGCTTTAAATGTATTCCGGTACTTTTTGAAACGCTTTCAATTACGTATTAGGTTATACAAGCCAAAACCATTAAAGTTTCGAAACACTTCATTAAACCCTTTCTGACCTAAGAACAATATCTAAACCGCTTATGAACTTCAGAAGCAGTCAAAACACAATTTTCAAAGCGCCCTTATAATTACTTTACACCTCAATAACGAGATCCAAACCGTTGACCAAACGTATACTACGCGCCTAAAGCATATTTCGAAACGTTGCAGTTCATTTTGCGAATTTCAAATATAGCATTCGAAAAGTTTACTATACCAAACGTTATACATCATCTCAAACTTCACAAATAAACCTCGCTACCTTTTTTCCCCATTTACCCTTTAACATTTATTTTTCCTCGTTTGCCTTAAATCATAAGTCTTATTTATATTATTATTTACGAAGCGGAAGTTTATTAGCTACTGGGCTTATACAATGCCTACAGAATTATTAAACAGTAAATTAAAAAAAAATTAACTAAGTTTATAAACACGTTTCATTTAAATTTATCTGAGTTAGAAAGCATTAAAGGCTTTATTTAGACCACTTCAACCCTGTATATTTATATTTAATTTCCGTATAATACGCTTTTCTTTAAACCGCTATATTTCGTTTATTCTTATTTGTCATTTTATTCCGACACCCCGTCAAATAAAGTATCTTAAACGCACTAGAATTTCAACTACAACGCTATATTATATTTCACACCGTTAAGGCTATTTTGAAACACGCAGAAGCTTACTTCCAAAGCGCTTTAATACACTTTGTACTTTTACAACCATGAATCCACACAAAACAACTCTAAAAGAGGTTAATTATATATAAACCTTCTATTTTAATATATAGTACTCCTAAAATTGTTTTAAAAATCATTAATCTCAAAATATAACATAATACTATTAAAATACCGGCGAAAGACTTAAACTTTTAAGCGGTGAATACATATGCTAGGAATGTAATTTTTCGTTATTGGGAAGAAATTGCCCAAAGGATCAATTTATTGAATATTTTCTAGGAAAATATTTTCAAGTAAACTTCGGAAAAGTGTTATACGATGTACGACTTGATGGTCAAAGTACTATAAGTAAAGTTATGAAACGGAATAATTGATATATTAAGTAGCAAAAATGTACGTATTATAGAAACCTTATTTTCCATAGCCAAACTCAACGAAATACGGGATTACGAGGATAAAATGGTGTTACAAATAGAATTTGAAAAAGGATACTGGCTGGAAGAACGTAAAAAAACCCAAATTATAAAAAAAAATATGGAAAAAAACTTAAAATACTCTATAAACGTAAAGTATAAAACGTTCCGAAAGATTAACCGCACTCCGAAAAAAGCATACTGAACTTAAGAAATGAATAGAATAGGTGTTAGAATAGTATTAAATGCAGTGTAGTAGGTCAACTTTACTTACAGTAAAGTTGACCGCACTGTAAGTGTATTGCTTTGTACGGACTTACCACATTAGATGTAAGTCGAGTGCAGTAAGCTGCACCTCACTCTAGGGCAAGGGACAAGCAATTGATCATACAAATTACAGTGTAGACCGACTAGCGGTCTGCCAAACCTAGAACAATACATCCACCATCTAACTACTGCAATACTACTATTACTTTGAAGACCAATCGAATCAACAACGTCACAACGTCTAAGGTCTACCAACACTAATCAGTGCTTGCCTGATAGGTTAAGCACAGATAAGCTAAGTAAAAAAAGAAGTTACTTTCCAGTTACGCTTTACGTTAACAATGGCGGCTAAGGTAAAAACAAGATTCTTGCGAAGGGCCTCTATTAGTACTACACCAGTCCCCAACGGCAGGAAAACAGAGAAGACTTTTGGGTTACGCTAGTCCACAACGGCAATCTGAAAGTAAGCGACGGTATCGTTACTTAAAAACACTGATAAATCTTCAGTGATCCTTTTTAAAGAAAAGTATTGAGATTGACCGTTAAAAGTCTTAAACGACAAGTTGACAAACGGCTAAGTCAGTAATAATATGGGTGTTACTACTGTAAAAACTACTGAATTCCTACGCTAAACAACCACAATGAATAACTTTTGCCCTTTACCACTAACGCTCTTTACCAATAACAAACGATCTTTGACTTTACCTTTCATACCAAACCTTTACCCTTACTTTACTCTTTTTACTCCTTATAGCACTTTAATAGTTAATTTTGCTTCTTTAAGCGAAACACTAAGTTACGTCGAAAAAGTTACGTCGTGCAACCTTATATCAAGTTACCAAGTTGCTAAGTCACTAAGTTCCTACGCGACCTCACGCCAAAACACCAAGTCCCTACGTCTAAAGATTACCAAATCCCTCGTCTTACACGCCAACCAAATCCTACATAAGCCAAAACCTTAAGATATTTAACGCCAGCGCTCAATTAGAAGATATTACCGACCTCGAAAGGAAAAAAATACTTAAAATACTCGGACCTGTTTTCGCCAAACAATACAATAGTAAACTTTAATGAGAGAATGTTAATAAGTACTTAACCGAAGGACATTTCACTAATTACGTCGGTCATTATATCTTTAACCAAGAAGGCATCGAAAAACGTAACCGCGGTAACCAAGCTTTCTATAAATATCGTAAACTTTTCGACAACTAAACTATTAATATGTGAAAAAAAATCAAAAAGTAGTTAATTTTAAGTTAAAAGAAAAACTTAAACGCCGAGAGATTTACTTTCCAGAGAAAAGCTTTATAAGGTTAGCAGAGACCTTGTTTAACTTGGCCTAACTTGAAGAATGCTTTTAAAACCTACAATTCAAAGGAAAAGGCGTTAAAAAACCTTAACACCCCTATATACGTTTTAGGGGACCGTTAACTTACCCTTAATCAAGTTAAACCTTTTTATGTATTAGCGATAAGAAACCTATTTACCTATTTAGCAATTTAGTACCGCTATGTAATAACGCGAAGTATGCTCTTAGCAATGGAAGGGCGCGTAAAGAAGCGACCACTAATGCGGCTAAAGGTATTGACGTTAACGACTTACATTAGTTAATTAAATAAGATTGTTAAGCCTCCTAAAACCTCTAAGTAACTATCATCACTTAGCAAGTCCATCGCCAGAACCTTTTGAAACCTTTTCCCTTTAAATACACTTACGCGCGTGAACCTATTATAAACTCTACTACAAAACTTTATCCCTTGAGCTAGGCAACTGGCAATTACCCTTAATACCGGATCTCGAAACCTTTAAGATTTGAACCGCTAGGAAATACCAACTAAGCCTATGATAATTAGCGCAACTTTCATTTAAAACCTGTCAAAATGTTTAATATTAACTACAAATTAACAAGGGACTTCGTTAAAATCTGGTATGACATAGAAAAGTATAACGGGAAGTTTTACAACCTTTTCGACACTAAGATGATGTTTTTCCTAAATATTTACAAATAAATAAAGGTTTTACCTTTTGGTTTTTACTTATTATTTTCCGAAATACTTATAAGTTACATTAAAAACTACTACTTAACATTCCTGATGAACGCCACTACTTTTCGCGAGATTTACGATGGTATAAAAGGTTACTTCGAACACGACGTCTACCTTATATAATATTATATAGATTGGGCCACTACGTGGTGGATTATAGTAATGGTAAAGAAAAAGAATGAGGAATTACTAATAGATACTTCTAATTAAATGTTTGACAAGTTGATAATATATTAAAAGGTATTAGGGAAAGTTTACGCTAGTAAAGCTACATTTCGCGAATAGTTACGGATAATGGTTACGGGTATTAGTAAGTTCAAATACGCCTCATAACGCCCAGATACGACTTATAAAGGATTTTTCAGCTAATTACATTTCTCGTTTACTACTGTAATGACACGTATACCAAATTCGTTCGGTATATATTCCCAAGCCGGTAACTCCCTTAAAGTGAATAAAAAAGACGTTACGATAATTAATTACGTCAACTACTATTATAGGCGCCTATAAGTCCTAAGGTTAGGCCTATTAACCTCGGACCTAAATTAAATCCAATACTTACGTTAACTTTAATAAGATTTAAGCGGATCCGTTAAACGTAAGTATTATTGTTGTAATAGTGGAAAGAAATGTTGGATTTGTAATAAGGCCGGCTATTCGTCGACTCGCTACCACTCTGACAAGCGTAACAATAAATAAGCAACGTATTATATCTAATACCCTATTACTTTAAAATAAAATTACTTCAATTAGGTTATAGATATTAAAAGAGGTAAGCCAATTAATGCTGCCAACTCCCTTAGGTAAATTAAGTGGTACGAAGATATTGCTTTTGGTACGGTAGCCTAGTAACTAACCGACCATGCCTTTTTGTACCGTTAAGGTAGTAAAGACCTTTACCTTTGCCTTAATTATACCCCTAACTTCTTATATACCTTTAACCTTCGCGGTCGTTATATAGATCACACGTTTTAAGGTATTATGCTAGATGTTAGGGCGGTAAGGTATTTAACAGGAGGTTATTTGTAGTATATGGTATTTCGGAGGGAAAACACCATAGCTACTAAGATTAATCGTTACAATACTGGCAAAGTTAAAGTTAGTTTTGACTTAGGCGAACAATTATCTTTATTAGGAATAACGGTAGTTTAAACTATTATAAAAGCGATTACGTTTTATATTATTAAGTTCCCTACCCCCTTTTTACTTTATTTAGAGAATATGAAGACATTCGGCGTTAATATGGACTTTAACGTAAATAATTTAGTTAAAAACGGTTAAAGGTTTCCACTTGTTATTAAATAGGGGTATTTATAGTTTTATCTTTAAGGCTCGAAAGTAGTGGTGTTAAATCTGATAAAGCTGGAGGTATGTTAATTATACCCATGCTTTTACTACCTAGTTGTTAATAGGTTATATAAAGTAATGAAGTTTACAGGGTATGATAATATAGAATATTTTTCCCTAAAAGCTATTAGAAGGCTTTTTCACCACTGCCAAATGTATATCTAAGCCCCCCAGAGATTTAAGTTTACATTAAAAGACGAAAATGACTGTAATTGCGAGGTTTTTATTAATATGTTTTACTTAGATAATAAACCTGTTATTTACGTCGTTAACTTAATAACATTTTTAAGGGGTTAAATCTTTAAAGTCGCTTTCGGTAAAGGATACGTGGAAAACGTTCATGATGTTATGGATTAAAACGTACTTGGGTTTACCTAACGTCGTCGTTTGCGATACCAGTACCAAGTTTACGGCGGCAGGGTTTTAGGAAAGTGTTAAAATTATACGTATTGAATATAAATAGGTATCTATGAAAGTCTATTAAAATATTAGAAAGGTTAAAAGGGTATACGCCTTACTTCGCCAAACGTATAATATTTTTACTTTGGAAATTGGAAGTTTTACCAATCCGGAGGCATGTTTACAAATGGCGGTAAAGGGCTTGAACGATACTATAGGCCTTAATGGTCTAGTATCAACGTTTTTTGGTCTTCAAAGAGTACCTATACTTAACGAGTGAGTTTCCGCCCTCTGCAAGTACTTAAAAACGTATTACAGCTTATAGCAAAACTTTAAAGGAATTACGAAGGGAATCGGTACGCCGCCAAATTAATAACGCCTTTAACATTAAAAACGAGCCTATAATAATCGATGTACTTACTTTACTATTACAAAGTAAAGTCCTCGTATAACAGGATTTACGTAAATGGAAAGGGCCCTATAAGATATTAAGTATCGTAAATTTTAAAGTGGTTATTAAAATTGCTAACAGTTCTATGCTTTTTCGAATTACTTAAGTTAGGTGGTAAATTAATCCTATTAACGATAAAAACCCTTAATTTCAATAACTAAGTTAATACGAATTTACGCTACCCATTATTGATATGTTAATAAAACGCTGCCGACACGAACGACCCCCGAAGAAAATTAATGTTAAAAAAAGGAATCTATATCGAGCCGTATTTATAATACTATTTAGGTAAGTAGAAAAAGAAGAATAACAAAAACTTTTTAATAAAACTTAGTATATAAGGGTTTATGAAAGCTTTTGGTAAACCCTTTAAAAAAAGCGATAAGGTTGAAATCAATAGCTTACTAACTCGAGGTATAGTACAATTTATACCAAAAATTAACTTTAACTTTTACAACCTAAACGTTATGATTTTCAAGTCGAGTATCATTCACGATGTTAAAGATAAGATTACGGGGCGGTCGTATAAAAAGTTACGGCTAATCTTTTAAAGATACGGCGATAAAGGTATGGACTGGATTTTTACGTAATCGCTAACGATTTAAAATATTAGCGAACGTTTGGTAATTACCTTAATAGCAAGTTTATTAGTTAGAATTAAGGGTAAGTTTACACTTAATAAGTGTAATATCACGTAAGCTTATATATAATAAATAACGGATTTACAACAGATTATATTATTAAATATTTTATAGGAACTTTATACTATTTACTTATTAGGAACAGTAATATGATATATTCAACTACTATATAAATTGATTAAAGTAGGCATCCACTAGTTTTTGATTTACTAGTCGTACTTTAAGTCCTGGTTGACGATAAAGTCATTAATATACGATCCTTATTTGTTAGTAACGTAAAGAAAGAATTTCGGTATAATAGGTATAAAAATTAACGATATCCTTTTCGTCAGAACAGCTAGCTTTGTAATATTAAAATAATAAATAATTAAGGATTTTTAGTTTTAAAATTGTAAGCCGGTAACGACTTTATGTAATGATCACACTAAATACCCGTAAGTATATAGAAGGTGTCAGAGGGTTTATATTATCAAGAAGGTAGCAGAGGTGCTGAGTGAACAATATCGCAACCGTGAAAGTAATGATCAAAAGCCGTGAGGCTATTCAGAATATACTGAGACTGAATACTTAGATTGACAACTGAAGAGCTATAAAGGAAATACTATCTATGTGGTGATGGCCGTGTCCTTATATCCTATGGCCTTCATACCATCTTCAGTGCTGAGGCTCACCGGTACTCACTGAGGCTCACCGGTGCTCACTGAGGCTTACCGGTGCTCACTGAGGCTCACCGGTGCTCACTGAGGCTCACCGGTAGCTCAGCTGTATGCTGGCCTGTTTCCTGACCCGCAAACGTGCTTGGGTCATAACACTTTAACGGAAAATCACCAAATTAACTTTAATAGATTGTCAATCCGTATGCTTAGTATTAATGCCAGCTTAAGCTTCCACTAAAAGGGCTAAAGGGTTATTTTTATGATAATCGACAAGATTAATAAAACTAGAGCTTAACGGTACTTGGAATAACATGTAAGGGGTAGCTATATTACTGCCCTATACTAATAGAAAGTCTTATACGATTTATTTATTATGGTATAAGTATAAATACTAACGGATAAGGACTTTAATTAACTAAATAAAAGGTAGGAGTGGCAGATTCGGAACCTGGATCGTGAAATTGATATAATACTAATTAACCTTTTGAAGACTAAGTTAATAATTTTTACAGACGTGTTTTTTATAGATAACACCGACTTATCTTCACAAATCGGATTTCTAATAATCATCGTTAACTAAAATAGGCGGGAAACCCAATTAAATATTATTGGTAATTTAATTTACTAGACCTCCGTTAAATGTAAAAGGATTATACGAAGCGTATTGGCTTTGGAGGTTTACGACATGATAGTAGGCTTTAATGTAGGTATAACGTTATAGGAAACCCTTAACCTTATTACTAAGTAGCTAAAAATTTCTTTTATACCGGTGGTAATTTGTATCGACTTAAGGAGTCTTTTCGAGTGTCTATTGAAGCTCGAAACCACTAGCGAAAAAATCCTAATGATCAACGTAATGGCTCTTCGTAAAGCCAATGAACGGAGGTAAATTAAAGAGTTCCGATAAATTAATGGTAAAAATAATCCTATAGATACCATAACAAAAGCTACGTCAAACAAAGCCTTATAAAGATTTATGGATAGCAATAAGCTGACTATACGTATCGAGAGCTACGTCAACCGAACGCCGGGAAAACCACGTAACGGCAAATAAGAATGTATTGGCAAATGAAAAAACTGTTAGGGGATTGATAATAACTACGTATTTAATTGGTATAGTTAAAGATACAAAGGACTATAGCGAAAGAACTTTTTATAGGAGTTGATAAACTCGGACCTCGGAGTAACGGAGAAATTGAGGTTAAATGGGATCAATTTATATGCAATTAGGTGTAATTCAGTATGGGAGCCAACTGGAATTGACTGGGGTTTGGTCAGTTGACGAGGAGGCAATTCAGTGGTAACTGGAAAAGATTGGTTAGCCACATTGACATGTACGCACAAACTAAAAAGCCGCCAGTGTTGGAATAGTATTACATACAGTATAGTAGGTCAACTTTACTTACAGTAAAGTTGACCGCACTACAGGTGTATTGCTTTGTACGAACTTACCGCATTGGGTAGAAGTCGAGTGTAATACGCTGCACTTCACTCTAGGGCAAGGGACAAGCAATTGGTCAAACAAATTACAGTGCAGACCGGCTAGAAGTCTGCCAAACCTAGAACAATGCATCCACCATCTGACTACTGCAATACTACTGTTACTTCAAAGACCAATCGAATCGACAACGTTGCAACGTCTAAAGCCTACCAATAAGAGGAGTAAAATCTATAAAAATTATTTACTACTCGGATTGAATACGGTTACTTTTTAAAATGCACTTTTCAAAAAAGATATAAACCAAACCGTTTCACGGATACAATTAACGTTCTTTTCAGCTGTAATGAAAATATCTAAATAAGGAAAACGGAACTTTCAGAAAAAAATTAAGCTGCGTAAAAGAATAATACGAACCTTACGAAACCATATCTACTAACAACAACCTCTACCACAATCTCCCGTTATATAGGTTCCCTACCAATAAAAGCGACCTTACGAGGTTTATCAACTTTTCCAAATTATAAAACAAGACGAAAGTTAGAGTAATAAACCTTACTAAATATTCAATAATTAAATCCGCATAATACTGAATATGTTGGTAGGTCTTAGACGTTGCAACGTTGTTGTCGATTCGATTGGTTGAAATAACAGGTGTATTGCAGTAGTTAGATGGTGAATGTATTGTTTTAGGTTTGGCAAACCGCTAGCCGGTCTGCACTGTAATTTGTATGGATAATTGCTTAGCTCGTGCCTTAGAATGAAGTGTAACGTACTGTACTCGACTTACACCCAATGCGGTAAGTCTTCACAAAGCAATACATTTATAGTACAGTTAACTTTACTGTAAATAAAGTTGATCTACTACACTATATATAATACTATTCCAACACTAGCGGCTTTTTAGCTTGTACGCGCATGCTAGTATGGATAACCAACCTTTTCCGGTTACCACTAAATGACTTCCTCATTAATTATCTAGACCCTTATTAATTCCAGTTGATTCCTATACTAAATTACACCTAATTATATTTGAACTGATCCTAATTAACCTCAATTACTCCATTGCCCCGAAATCCGAGTTTATTAACTACTATAAAAAGTTCTTGTACCACAAACCATTACAAGTCTTTACTTCAATTATGTCACTCAAACTAATCACCATTAATCTCCTGGCCGTCTTTTAGTGTTCCGGTACATCACTACCCGCCGTCATGTGATTCGGAGCGTCTGGGTGGTTTATTAACGTAACCCTAGATTTGTATGGTTAGCTTATTATTATCTACAAGCCTTTTCAAAGTTTTATTCGGCGATGCTTTCATCATGGCGTTAACGGGGTTGTCTTTGCCATCGATTCATCGAAATTCCTTAATCTCCCTCCCTTCGTAAGCTTTGCGAAATGCTATTACTTCGATTATCAGGCGTTTTTCACTAATAGTCTCGAGCTTCAAAAGGTATTCGAAAAGACTCTTCGAGTTGGTATAAATTACCACCAGAAAAGCAGGAATCTTCAGTTTCTTGGTAATAATATTAAGGGTTTCTCATATTACTATACCTATGTCGAAGTCCGCTATTATACCGTAAATCTTTAAAGTTAACACGCTTCGCATAATCCTTTTATACTTAACGGAGGTCTAGTGAATTAAGTTGCTGATAATATTAAACTTGTTTTTCTGCCTGTCTTTATTAATAAGGGTTATTAGGAAGCCGATTTGTAAAGATAAGTCGGTGTTATTTGTAAAGAACCCGTCTGTGAAGATTATTAACTTAACCCTTAAAAGGTTGATTAAAACCATATTGATCCTACGGTCCAAGTTCCACATTTATCACTCGAGCTTTTTATTTAGCCGGTAAAAGTCTTTATCCGTTAAAATTTATGTTTGTGCCATAATAGATAGGTAGTAAAAGGTTTCCGATTAGTATAAAGTAGTAATGTAGTTACCCCGAGTACGTTATTTTAGATACCGTTAAGCCTTAGCCTCGTTATTTTTATCAATTGTAACCAAAACAAAATCTTGACCCTTTTGACGAAAGTTAAGGCCGGGGTTAATATTCAATATACGGATTAACGATCTATTAAAGTCTAATTAGGTGTTTTCTGTTAGCATAGTTACCGGCTTGTAATTTTAAAACTTAGAGTCCTTCATCCCTTTTTGTTTTAGTAATATAAAGCTAGCCGTTTCTACGAAAAATGTATCGTTAATTTGCATACCTACAACACCGAAGTTTTTTTTTTTTTACGTCATCAGTATATACGGATTGTACATTAAGGATTTTATCTTTAGCCGTGATTTAAAGTGCGACTGGTAGGTTAGTAATTAGTGGATGCCTGCTTTAGCTAATCCGTATAATGATTTGATATAACGTATTACTATACCTGAAGGGTAAATGGTACGAAGCTTTTTTAGCAACTTTAATAATACAATTCTCTATAGGTCCGTTGCCGATTAAGTATAGGCTTACGTTATATTACGACTATTAATTGTAAATTTGCCTTTAGTTTTGGTGAATAAGTTTTTTATTAAGGCGATTACCAAACGCTAGTTAATTTTTTAAACCGTTGGCGACTGTATAAGGATTTAGTTTTTGCTTTTGTTACCGTATCCCTAAGCGATTAAACGTGATTTTTCGTACGGCTGCCCCGTGGTTCTTTCTTTAATATCGTGTATAATTTTCGACTTAAAAATCGTAATGTTTGGGTTTCAAAGGTTAAAATTGGTTTATAGTACAAATTATACAACTTTTCGAATTAGTAGACCGTTAATTTCGACCCTGTTACTTTCCTTAAAGAGTTTACCAAAGGTTTTTATATTCCCTTACGTTTGGAGTTTTAGTGCTAGGTATTTGTTATCATTCTTTTTCTTACTTATTTAAGTAGTATTATAGGTATTTTCCGGTGTATATTCCTGCTTTTTAACTTTCTTTTTCTTCGGAGGTCGTTCATGCTGATGAAATTCTATCGGCTTGTTGATAACGAGTGAAAAGGGTTCGTATTAACTCAGTCGTTTGGCTTAAAGTGCTTAAGGGTCTTCATTTTCAGTACCCCTAATATAAAGCTTGACCTAAGTAGTTCAAAAGGGTATAGGATAGTTAGAAGTTTTAATAACTACTTTAGAATTCGCGATACTTAATGTTTTATATGTGACCTTTTATTTGCCAGGCTCTCGCTAACCGAGGACCTTACTTCGCAACGGCAAAATAATTACGTCGACTGTTAATAGGCCGTTTCTAGTATTAAGGGTATCATTGACCTGGCGGCATGCTGATTCTCTTCGCAGTTCCCTTAAAACTTTATTGTAGGCCGCCGCACGTTTTTAAGTACTTACCGAGGGCGGGAATTTATTCGTCAGACGTGGGTACGCTTTAAAAACCAGCAGCGTTGGTACTAAGCCGTTAGGGCTTATGGTGTCGTTAAGGCCCTTTACTGCTATCTGTAGGCGTGCCTCCGGATTCGTAAAGCTTTTAATATCTAACGTAAGGATATTGTACACTCGGAAAAGTAGGGAGTGTGCCCTTTTAACCTTTCCAATGCATTATTAGGCTTTCACAAGTATCTGCTTTTACTGGATACCTATTATCTTGGCATTTTTTTGAAACTTTTCCGCCCTAAAGTTGGTATTAATATCTTAAACGACAACGTTAGGTGGACCTCAATACGTGTTAATTTATAATATCTTCAATGTTTTCCACGTATCCTTTACCGAAAAAGACTTGAGAAATTTGGTTTCGTAAAAAGAGGTTGCGGAGTAAACGACGTAAAGAATAAGCTTGTTTTTCAAATAAAATACATTAATAAAGATGTCGTAATTAAAGTTCTTATCGTTTTTTAGTGTAAACTTAAATCTCCGGGAGGCTTAGGTATACGTTTAACAGTAGTAACATAGCTTTTTAATGGTTTTTAAGGTAAAGTATTCCACATCGTTATGATTTACGGATTTCATGACTTTATATAGCCTGTTAATAGCTAGGTAGTTAAAACGCCGGTGTAGTTAACGTATTTCCGTCTCCGTTAATTTGAATACCACTGCTTTCGGACCTTAAAGATAAAATTATAGGTGTTTCTATTTAAGGGCGAATAAAAACCTTTGGCCGTTTTTAACCAGTTCGTCTACGTTAACGTTAACTTTAATACCGAAAGTCTTGATATCCTCTAAATAAAGAGGGAAAGAGGTAAGGAACTTGAGGATATGAAACGTAAATGCTTTCACAACAGTTTAAACTACCTTTACCTCCAATAACGATAGTTGTTCGCTCGGGCCAAAGCCAACTTTGACCTTGTCAGCATCGTATCAATTAATCTTAGTAGTTATAGTAATTTCCTTCCGTAGTATTATATACTATAAATAACCTTCTATTAAGTACCTTACTACCCTTATATTTGGCATAATATTTTGAAACTTGTGGTTCGCGTAACGATCGCGGAAGTTAAAGGTATGTAAGGGGTTAGGGGCTTGGTTAAAGCAAAGGTAAGGGTTTTTACTATATAAATGGTATAGGAAGACATAGTCGGCTAGTTACTGAGCTGCACCAAAATCAATATCTTCATGCCACTTGATTTGCTTAGGAGCGTTGGCGATGACGTTAACTTGCTTATCGTCTTTAACGTTTATAATTTGATTTAAGTAATCTTATTCCGAAACAGTAAAGTACTAGGCATAGTATATTACCTTCCGGTTATTACGTTCGTTAGGGAGGTAACGAATTGACTAGTAATTAGACTTTCCATAAATCTAATATCTCTTGCTATTATTACAACAATAGTATTAGCGGTTAACAGTTTCGCCTAATGCTTAGTCTTATTGATGTCAATGTAACTGTTGCCTTTATTCTAAGGTTAAGGTTAATAGGCTAGACCTTAAGCGTTGTGGGCACCCGTATTTACGGTTGACGTAGTTGATTACTGCAAAGTCTTCTTTATTTACGTCAAGGAATTTGCCGGCTTAGAAGTACATACTAAGCGAGTTTGGTATACGGACTATTACGGTGGTAAACTAGGAACGTAACTGGCTAAAAAAGCCTTCGTAGGTGGTATTTGAGCGTTATAAAGTGTATTCGAATTCGTTGACACCCGTGATTATTGCACGTACCTGTTTACGAATTGTAGCTTTACTAACATAGGCTTTCCCCATTACCTTTTGGCATAACATTAACTTCTCAAACATCTGGTTAAGTACATTTATTGGCGTTTCCTCCTTTTTTTCTTTGCTATTATTGTAATCCACCTCGTGGTAGCCTAATTTATATAATATTGCGTAAGGTGAACGTCGTACTCGAAGTAGCCCTTTATATTATTGTAAATTTCGCGGAACATGGTTACTTACGTCAAAAAGGTTAGGTAGTAGTCCTTTAAGTACTCTATGGGTATTCAAGGAAATAGTGAGTAAAAATCATAAGATGGAACCTCTATCCACTTGCAGATGTTTAAGAAAGGTATTATCTTAGTGTTAAAAAGGTTACAAGGCTTTCTGTTATACCTTTTTATGTTATTTTAAATCTTAGCGAAGTCTGTTGTAAGCTTATAATTAATATTAATCATTATGATAGGTTTTGGAATAATTTTGCGATAATCTTCCTAGTTGTAATTAGTGTTTCCTAGTGGTTTAAACCTTAAAGCCTCTGATGTAAGGTGTTAAGGGTAATTGCTAGTCTCTTGGCCCGAGAAGTAAAGTCCTGTAATAGGACCTGTGGTTGGCTCCCGCGTGTAGCTGAATTTGAAAGAGGAAGGTTTGTAAAGGGCTTGACGATTGAATTGCTAATAAACGATGTGTATTCAAATGTTTTGAAAATATTAACGATTTTATTTAATTAACTGGTAAAGATTGCCAATATTAATACCTTCAGCCGCGTTAGCGGTCGTTACCTTAGATGCCTTACCACCGCTAAAGGCATACTTCGCGTTATCATATAAGGATACTAAACTGCTAAGTGGGTTAACAGGTTCTTTATTTCCAGTACATAAAGAAGCTTAACTTAGCTAAATATAAGTTAGGAGTCACTTGGATCGCATGTATAAACGGCGAAGTTTTTTAACCTCATTTTCTTTTCCTTAAGGGTTTTAAGGATTAGGATTTTAAGGGCTTTCTTCAAACTAAGATAAGTCGAAGAGCTTTTGCACCAGCTTTATAGTACCTTAAGATGGTATATAAACTCCTTATCGCTTAAGTTTTACTTTAAATTTAAACATAACCCCTTTTTAAACTCAAGTCTATATATCAATAGTTTAGTTGCCGAAAATATTATGAAAGTTGTTAAAGGCGTTATTAAGGTCTTTAGTATTGTTATACTTAACGATCTAATAGCCGATAAAGTGAGTAAGGTTATTTTCCGTTAATGTTTCGTTAATATTTAACGCCTAAAGGTTTTCGTTGTAAAACTTGGTAAAGGTAGTTTCGAGGGCGTTAATTCCCTTTTGAATCTCTGGAGTAAGTATTATCTTAAGGTTTAGGGTAATGTCGGACTTGGTAGAGCATGTGTATACCGAGCGACTTGATGATCTTAGGCGTAGGGACTTGGTGTTTTGGCGTAAAGTTGCGTCCATACTTAGTGATTTAGCGTAGAGTTGCATAACGTGGCTTTTTCGGCGCGACTTGGCGATTCTTAGTGTTTTCGTTTGAAGTAGTAAACTTGACGATTAAGGTGGTATAAGGAGTGAAAAGAGTAAAGTAGGGCAAAGGTTTGATGTAAAGGGTAAGGTCAGAGGTCGTTGTAGGTGGTAGAGGGCGAAGGTTGTTTATTGTAGTTGTTTGGCGTAAAGACTTAGTCGTTTTTGTAATAGTAGTACCTGAAGTAGTACCAACTTAGCCGTTTTACAACTTGCCGAACTGAGACTTTTAGCGGTCAATCTTAACGTTTTTCTTCAAAAAAGATTAATAAATATTTTTTGGTGTTTTTAGTAGCGATACCGTCCCTAACTTTCAGATTACCTTTATAAAACTAATATAACCCAAAAGTCTTTTCTGTTTTCCTGCTATTGTGAGACTAACACAGTACTGATAAAGGTTTTTCGCAAAAATCTTTCTTTTACCTTAGCCGCCATAGCCATAGAGCGTAACCGGAAAGTAGATTTTTCTTTTACTTAGCTTATCTGTGCTTAACCTAATAGGCAAGTAAGTAATGATTAGTTTTGGTAGGCCTTAGACGTTGCAACGTTTTCGATTCGATTGGTCGAAGTAACAGGTCTATTGCAGTAGTCATATGGTAGATGTATTGTTCTAGGTTTGGCAAACCGCTAGCTGGTCTGCACTGTAATTTGTATAGTCAATTTCTTAGCTCGTACCCTAAAGTAAAGTATAGCGTACTATACTCGACTTACACCTAATGCGATAAGTCCGCACAAAGTAATACACTTGTAGTACAGTCAACTTGACTATAAGTCAAGTTGACCTACTGCACTGCTTGTAATACTATTCCAATAGAATACTTGTAAAAGACTAAATATTAGCCCTGTTAATTTCCCACGATATTACCTAATATTTTGATTGGATAAGCTCAATAGTACTAAATATATCAACTTGGGTAAAAGAATATATTAATTGGATATTATAACCATTTGATAACGTATTTCGAAATGGAAATGAACCACGAAATTTACGACGGGAATTAAATAGGTATTGTTCGAAAATCCATAAGAAATCAGTGTAAAAATATTAAAAAACCGTAAAAAAGGTGTTTACCACTTCATTCACGAAGTTTCGGAAATACTAGGTAGCTTTTAGGCCTAAGTATAAAGGAAACAAACTATTCATCCAAGTAATTATAAAGGTGTGCCGTAGAAACACAAATTTTAACCTTACGCTATTTAAACCGAAAAAGAACTTGAAAGCTTTTTGTACGAATTTTGAAACTTTAATTGAAACCTCGATACGCCAATGGGAGAGCCTTGAATTAACATTTGTAACTAAGAAGTCTAAGGATGAAAGTCCGCAAATTACGAAAACAGACCTTGTAAAGACAATTCACCACGTTTTATATCGATGATTTAAAGTATACCCAAGGTATAAGGAATATAATAGTTTCAAATACAGGTATAAAAGTAATAAACCCTATGGGAAAAGCTTCGAAAACCGAGAAAAAAAACAGTTATTAGCAGGGACTACCCTATAGCTATACGCGAAACGTATTACGAATATTAAAATACCTGTAGAAGATAATAAGAGGCTTTACAGTCTTTTGGAATTAATATATTATATATAATAAGGTAGGCTATTAGTTGACTAATTATTTGATATGCGAGTAAATTCGGGTTAAACATCAATTCTAAGCCAATTAACTACCCAAATACTAAGCCAAAGCCAAATTTATAACGTATATAACCGATAATAAAGGGGTAAAAGAGAATTTCAACATTTACCTTTATATGTATACCTGTTAGTAGGGCTTTAGACGTTGCAAAGTTATCGATTCTATTGGTCGAAGTAATAGTAGTATTGTAATAGTTAGGTGGTGAATGTATTGTTTTAGGTTTTGCAAACCGCTAGCCGATCTATACCGTAATTAGTATAGCCAATTGCTTGGCCCGTACCTTGGTATGAAGTATGGTGTACTGTATTCGAGTTACACCTAATATAGTAAGCCTATATAGAACAATACACTTAACTTGCAGTCAGTATAGTCAACTTTACTATAATTAAATTTGACCTACTGTATTACAAATACTACTATTTTAATACTGGCAACTTTTTAATTTGTACATACATGTTAGTGTTTTTAACTTATTTTTTTCAGTAAGTGTTAAACTGCGATCTTATTAACCGGCTTACCCCTTGTTAATTTCAGTTGACCTCCGCATTAAAATGTATCAATTTGCCATTATATCCTTAACCATCGCCGTCACATAACCTGGGCTTGCTGGACAGCCTATTAACGTAACCATCTATATGTATAGTAAGCTTCTTAATATACACAAACCCTTTTAAGGTTTTATGTGGCAAAGCCTTTGTCATAGTATTAACTAAATTATATTTACCGTTAATTTATCGGAATTCTTTAATTTCCCTCATTTTGTAGGCTTTATAAAGTGTCATCACATCGATTATTAGGCGGTTTTCGCTAGTAATTCCAAGTTTCGAAATGTATTCAAATAGGCTCCTCGAGTCGATACAAATTACCACCAGGATTTAAGGAATTTTGAATTGCATAGTAATAAAGTTAAATGTTTTCTATAGTGCTACGCCTATATTGAAGCCTGCCATTATATTGTAGTCCTTTAAAGCCAGTATATTTTATATGATTCTTCAATATTTGACATAGTTTTAGTAAATCAAGCTGCCGATAATACTAAATTAATCTTCTCGCCTGTCTTCGTTAACAAGGGTTATCAAAAAACAGATTTGTAAAAAAATGTCGGTGTTGTTTACGAAAGATCTATTCTTAAAAATCATTAACTTTTCCTTTAAGAGGTCGATTAATACCATATTAGTTTCTAGATCTAGGTTTTGTATTTTCCACCTAATCCGTTTGTTTAACCGGTTAAAGGTATTATTAATTGGGTCTTAAACTTTCGCCGTGATGGAGCGGTCGTAAGAGGCTTCCGGTTGGTATAGGGTGGTAATGTAGCTATCACGAGTAAACTGTTCCAAGTACTACTAGGCTTTAGCCATATTGATCTTGTCTATTATAACAATTTTGGTGCCCTGACACTTTTAACGAAAGCTAAAGCTAGTATCAACACCAAGCATACGGATTAATAATCCGTTAAAGTCAGGTTAATGATTCTTCGCTAACTTTGCTACTATCTTATAATTCCAAAACTTAAAATCTTTAATCGCATATTATTCCGTTGCTACAAAGCCATCCGTTCCGACGAAAAGGGTATCTTTAATCTGTATACCTACTAGGCCGAAGTATTTTTTTTAACTTATTAGCAAGTACAAGTTGTATATTGAAGATTTTATTACTAACCTTAATTTAAAGTGCGACTAATAGGTTAGGAACCAATGAATGTCTATTTTAGCCAATCCATATAGTACTTTAATATATAGTATTTCCGTCCCCAAATTGTAGATAACACGTAGATCTTGTGTTAATTCCAGTAGTACAATCTGTTGTAAATCCGTTACTAACTGTATATAGACTTAAGTTATATTATAGCTATGAAATGAAAACTTACCTTTGATTTTGGTTATCAAATTTATTATTAAAATGATTAATAAACATTAACTAATCTTTTAAATCGTTAACGATTACGTGAGGATTTATTGTTTGCCTTTATCGCCGTATCCTTGAACTATTAAATGTGATTTTTTGTACGGCCGCCTTATAGTCTTACACTTAACCTCGTGGATAATCCTCAACGTAAAGATTGTAACTTTCGGGTTTTAAAGGTTAAAATTAGCCTTTGGCACAATTTGGTCAACTTCTTCAATTAGTAAACCGTTAATTTCGACCTTATCGCTTTCCTTAAAAAGTTTGCTGAAAGTCTTAATGATTTTTTTGTATTTGAAACTTCAGTACCAAGTCTTCGTTATCCTTTTTTACTTTCCTAAGCAGTATTATAAATGCAATCTAATGTGTATTCCTCCTCTTTAACGTCTCTTTTTCGGGAATTATTTACGCTAACAACTTTTTACAGATTTATCATTAATAGGTGGAAAAGATTCGTATTAGCTTGGTCGCTTAGCTTGAGGGTATTGATTGTTAATAACACTAATGTAAATTTTAACTTAAGTAATTAAGAAATATATAGGAACGTTATCAGTTTCAACAATTACTTCAAAGTTTACTATGTTTAAGATTTTGTACGGGTCCTCCTTTTTACCCGGCTTTCGCTATATGAAGACTTTAATTTATAATGGCAAAACAAGTACATCGATTATTATAAGGACGTTCCTAGTGTTAATGGTATTATTGACCTAACGAAGTGCTGATTCCCTTCACAGTTTCCTTAGAGCTTTTCTATAAGCCTTAATACACTTTTGGGTCCTTGCTAATAGCGGAGATTCACTCGTTAGTCGTAGGTATACTCCAAAAACCAGTAGCGTTAGCACTAAGCCGTTAAAGTCCACAATATCATTCAATCACTTTACCGCCATTTAAAGTCGTATTTCCGGATCCATAAAGTTTCGATTTCTAACGTAAGGATGTTATACATTTGTCGAAGTAAAGAGTATACCTTTTTAACCTTTTTAATACTTTAGTAAGCTTTTATAGGTATATGTTTGTATTGAATATTCATTATTTTGGCATTTTTCTAAAACTCTATCACCATAAAGTTGGTGCCGATATTGTAGATAACGATATTAGGTGGACTTAAGTACGTGTTAATCTATAACATCCTTAAAGTTTCCTACGTATCCTTTGCCGAAAGGGACTTTAAAAACTCAGATTTATAAAAAAATGTTGCGGAATCAACGACATACAAAATACGCTTATTATTCAATTGAAATATATTGATAAAAATCTTGCAGTTGGAGTCTTTGCCTTTCTTTAGTATAAATTAAATTTTCGGGGGATTTAGATATACATTTGGTAATAATAACAAAGCTTTTTAATAGTTTTCAGTGTGAAGTATTATATATTTTCATACCCTACAAATTTTAGGACTTCATATAGCCTATGAATAATTAAATGGTTAAAGCGTCAGTTTATTTAACGTATCTCCGGCTTCGTTAAATTTAATACCACTATTTCATACCCTTAAAAATAAAACCATAAGTGCCTTTACTTAAAAGAAAGGAGAAATCTTTAGCTGCTTTTAACCATTTCGTTTACGTTAAAGTCGACATTGATACCGAGGGTTTTCATATCCTCCAAGTAAAGAAAGAAAGAGATAGGAGACTTGAAGATATAAAACGTAATTATACCTACAACAGTTTAAACTACTTTTATTCCTAGTAACAATAATTATTCACCTAGTCTAAAGCCAACTTTGGCCTTATCAGCATCGTAGCTATTAATCTCAGTGGCTATAGTGCTTTCCCTCCGCAGTATCACGTATTACGAATAACCCCTTATTAAGTTCCTTATTTCCATTGTATTTAGTATAATACCTTAAAACGTATGGTCCATGTAATGACCGTAAACATTAAAGGTATGTAAAGGTTCAAAAGCTTAATGAGGGTAAAGGTAAAGATCTTTACCACATAAGCGGTATAAAAAATCATAATAGGCTAGTTACTAGGCCGCGCCGGGAGTAATATTTTTATGCTACTCAATCTGCTTAGTGGAATTGTCGGCGTTAATTAGCTTATCGCCCTCGAAATTTCCGATTTCATGTATGTAATCTAATTGTAATAGGGTATTGGATATAATATATTACCTTTCTATTATTTCGCTCGGCTCAGGGGGTAATTAGTTAACCAACAGCTAGACTTACTATAGATCCAACATCTTTTACCACTATTACGACGATAGTGTTTACAGTTAACAGGTTCGTTTAAATCTTAACCCTATTAGCGCCAACGTAGCTGTTACCTCGAGTTTGTAGTCGGTAAGCCAGACCTTAGACGTTAAAGGCGCCCGTAACCGTATTTACGGTCGACGGAATTAATCACCGCAAAATCTTCTTTATCGACATTACGGAAGTTGTCGTTTCAAGGGTACATATTAAGCGAGTTTAGTATAAGCACTATTATAGTAGCAAGCGAAGAACGAAATTGGCTAAAAAAGCCTTCGCAAGTGGTATCTTCGCGTTGTAAGACGTATTTAAATTCATCAATGCCCGTAACTGCTACCCGTACCTGCTTGCGAAATATGGCTTCGCCCATATAAGTCTTCCACATTACTTATTAGCATAATATTAACTTGTTTAATATCTAGTTAAATACATCTATTAGTATTTACTCTTCTTTCTTCTTCGCTATTATTATAGTTCACCGCATGATAGCTTAATCTATATAGTATTAGAAGAAGTAAACATCGTATTTGAAATAACTTTTCATACTATTATAAACTTCGCAAAAGGCTTTTACTCGCATTAGAAAGGTCAAGTAATAATTCCTGGAGTACCTTGTAAGGATTCCATGAAATATTAAGTAAAAACGAGAAAAATAAACCTCTATCCACTTACAGATATTTAGAAAAGGTATTATCTTTATGTTGAGAAGGTTATAAGGCTTTCCATTATACTTCTTAATATCGTGCCAAATCTTGGTGAAGTTCGTGAGGAGCTTATAGTTGATATTAACTATATTAATAAATCTTAGGGAAAGGTCGCAATAGTTATCACAGTCTTCCTTAGTGTTTCCTATCAATTTAAGTCTTAAGGCTTCCAAGGCACGGTATTAAAGGTAATTGCCAGTCGCCTAGCTCAAGGGGTAAAATCCTATAATAGGACCTGTAGTAGGATTTTTTGTATAGGAAAACCTACTGTAGAAAGTTTTTTAAGGGGTCTGTCGATTAAAGTACTAAGGGGCTATAGGTACTTAGAGGTTTTGAAGGACTTAACGATCTTTTTTAATTAACTGGGGTAAAACGCCAACATTAATTCCTCTGGTCGCATAGGCAGCCACTACTTCACATGCTCTGCTACCGCTAAGGGTGTACTCTGTACTTCCGTGCAAAGGTGCTAGGCTACCAAGTAAGTTAACAGATTTCTTATCGTTAGCGCATTGTAACATTGTCGATTCGATTGGTCGAAGTAACAGTAGTATTACGTAGTTAAGTGGTGGATCTATTGTTTTAGGTTTGGCAGACCGCTAGCCAGTCTACACAGTAATTTGTATAGCTAATTGCTTGGCCCGTGCCTTAGTATGATGTGGGTGCATACTTTACTTGCTTTAAATCCAATACAGTAGGCCCGCACAAATAATACACTAAACTTGCAGTCAGTATAGTCAACTTTACTATAAGTAAAGTTGACCTAATGTACTTCAAATACTACTATTCGAACAGTTTTATCTTTAAGGCTTAGAGGTAATAGTATTAAATCTGACGGAGTTAGAAATACGCCAACTACACTAACTTTTTCGTTATCTAGTTATTGACAGGCTATATAAAGTCCTAAAGTTTGTAGGTTTTAAAGATATGAAATACTTTGTTTTGAAAGCTATCGAAAAACTTTTTTACTTTTGTCGAATTTATACTTCAATGCCCCGAAAATTCAAGTTTACATTGAACGATAATAAGGACTTTAATCACAAGGTTTTCATTAATGTATTTTACTTGAATAATAAGCTTATGTTTTACTTAATTAACTTCATTGCCTCTTTTTACAGAGCTAATTTTTTTAAGTTTTTGTTAGCAAAGAATACGTGGGAAACGTTAAGATTTCTGTGGATTAATATGAATTTAGACCTATGTAACGACGTCGTTTACGATGTTAATACCAACTTGACAACGGCGAAGTTTAGAAATATGTTAAAATAATGGGAAGTCAGTAGAAAAAAGTACTTAGAAAGGCCTACTAAAGTATTAAAGAGGTTAAAAGGGTATATATATTATCTAGCCAAACATATAATATCCATATATTGGAGATTGAAAGATTTACGAACCTAAAAGCACGTTTTTAAATGACGGTGAAATGCTTAAACGATACTGTAAGCCTTAAAGGTTTAGTATCAACGTTGCTGGTTTTTAGAGAATACCTACTCTTAACGAATGAATATCCACCATTAGTAAGTACCTGGAAGAGAACTATAGCTTATAGCAAAGCACTAAAGTAATTTCGAATGGAATCGGTACGACGCCAAGTCAATGACGCCTTTAATACTAGAAACGGACCTACGATTATCGATGTATTTACTTTGCCATTATAAAGTAAAGTCTTCGTATAACAAGAGCTGGAAAAATAAAAAGGCCTATACAAAATCTTAAATATCTCCAATTTTAAAGTAGTTGTTAAAACTTCTAACGGCCCCGTAACATTTTTCATTACTTAGGTTAAGCCTTACATTAGAATGGCCGACAATAAAAACTTTTAAGTTAAACGACTAAGTTCATACAATCCTTTTTCACCCGTTATCGACAAATCGATAGAATGTCACTAGCATGTACAATCTTTTAAAAAAGGAATATCAAAAAAGAGAATATACGCTAAACTGTATTTATAATATCACTGGTATAAATTCGTGGGAAAAAATATGATAAAAACTTAATATTAAAAGTCTAAATATAAGGTATTATTGAAATTTTCAGTAAACCCTTTAAGTAAAGTAATAAGGTCGAGATTAATGGTTTTCTAACTTGAGGAGTTATATAATTCGTATTTAAAACCGACTTTAACATTTAAAACCTAAATATTACGATTTTCACATCAAGAATTACATACGAAATTAAAGTTACAACCATTGGGCAACCGTATAAAAGGTTACGTCTAATAGTTTGAAGATATGGTAATAAAGACAAAAATTAGATTTTCACGTAATCGTCAATGTTTTACAAAATTAATTTACGTTTATTAATCGCTTTAATAGAAAATTTGTTAGCTAGGACTAAAATTAAGTTTACACTTAATAACTGAGATATAACGCAAGTATACACATAATTAGCAACCGACTTATAACGAATCGTCTTATTAGAGTTGCTATAAGAACTAAGTGTTATCTACCTTCCGGGAACAGTAATACGATATATTAAGTAATTATATGAACTAGGAGTAGTAGGCATGTATTAGGTTTCAACTTATGAATTATATTTCAAGTCACAACTAAATATAAAGTTTTGAATATACGATCCGTATTTACTAGTAGTGTAGAAAAGAACTTTGGCATTATAGGCATATAAATTAATAATATCATTTTCTTTGGAATAGTTTACTTTTTAACATTGAAATTACAGGCGATTAAGGAATTTAAATTCTGGAATTGTAAGTTGGTTACAACGTTAATTAAAGGTAATCAGATTAACTTTAACGGATGATTAATGTGCATACTTAATATTAATATTAGTTTTATGTTTTGCTAAAAGCGATGAAGCGTTAATTTTACCACAATTAAGAATAATAACGTAATGAACGCTTAACTGTACTTCAAATAATGTACACATAGCAGCTATATAGCTACCATATACTAACCGAAAACCTTCTATAACCTATTTATTACAGAATAAACACAAAACCTAACAAACAAAGACTTTAAACAGTTAAATAAGAAGCTTAAATAACAAATACGAAACCTGGAATGAGGGATTAATATAGTTTCGATCGATTTATCGAGGGTTAAAATAATAATCTTTATGGATAACTTCTTTATAAATAATACTAACCTATTTTTACTAATCCGATTTTCAATAACTCTCGTTGATAAAAACCGGCGGGAGAATTGATTTAATATTATTGGTCACCTAATTTATGAAACTTTCGTCAAATATAAAAAGATTATATGAAACGTATTAGTTTCGAAGGTCTATAGCATAATAGCTAGCTTTAATATTGACATAGTACTATGGGAAACCCTTAAATTCATCACCAAATAGATGAAGATTCCTTCTATCCCGGTTGTAATTTGTACCGATTCGAAAAGCCTATTCGAATACCTTTTAAAACTCGGAACCACCGGCGAAAAACGCCTAATAATTAACGTAATAACATTCTGCGAAGCCTACGAAGGCAGTGAAATCGAAGAGTTCTGGTAAATTAATGGGAAAGATAACTCTACTAACGCCATAATGAAAGTATCATCGAACAAATTCTATAAAAGGTTTGTAAAAAGTAATGGACTAACTATATGTATCGAGGGCTACGTTAATAAGGTAGCTGATAACGTCAAATTACGTAACGAAGGTCAGGGATATATTAGCGAACTAAAAAAAAAATTGTTAAGAAATTAACGATAACGACTTTTTTAATGATTACAGTTGTATTAGGAAGTTTATACAAACCTGTAAAGGAAGAACTTTTTATAGAAACTGATAAAGTCGAAACTTGAAGCCATAAGGCAATTGGAGGTCAATGGGTTTAATTTAAGTGTTAATGAGATAAGTTTTATATGAAAATCAACTGGAATTCAAAGGGATTTGGTTAGTTAACAAGAATATAATTCAATAGTTACCGGAAAATATTGGGTAACCATACTCACGTATACGTACAAAATTAAAAGCCGCCAGTATTGGAATAGTACTAATGACAATACAGTAAGTTAACTTTACTATAAGTAAAGTTAACTATACTAATTGCAAATTAAGTATATTGTTTTGTATAGGATTATTGTATTAGCTATAAGTCAAATATAGTATATATCTACTTCATACTAGGGCACATGCCAAGAAATTAACTATACAAATTACTATGCAGACCGGCTAGCGGTCTACCAAACCTAAAACAATACATCTACCACTTGACCACGCAATACTACTATTATTTCGACCAATCCAATTGACAACATTGCAATGTCTAAAACCCTACCAACATAAAGATTCTTTAGGGTATGGAAATGAACAAATAAGTTGAAGAATAAAATAGAAATATATATTAAATTATAGAATAAAGTAGAAAATAATTGGTTGTTGGGTTCAAGGAACGTGATTGTGTGAATAATATGTGAAAAATTATTTTTGAAAGGTATAAAGACTGAGCATTTTAGTACTTACTGAACAATTATGCTTTTTACTTATAACAATATGTTCTATTAGTTTAATAGCTAGATTATTGATAAGGATTCATATCGTGATGAGGATTTAGGTTGTGGATGAAGATTAACTTGAAAATTCGCCAAATAGTTGATGAAGATCAGTTAAATCGGCGATGAGGATCAGCTTGCAGATCAGCTAAATAGCTGATGAAGATTAGCTAAATCGCCGATGAATACAAAACCAATATTCCCGTTCCTCAGCAGCCCAGATGTGCCTATTATTTTCAACATTTGAAATAGCCGTCAACTAACGTCCCTTACCGCTGCCTACACATTCGACTGGTGTTGTTCATACCCGAGACCCCCCAGGGCACACGTAAAGATATTCCCACTCATCTTGGACGCATCGTCAGAAATTCCTCCCAATTCCATTTATCTCGTCCCTTCCATGTACACCAAATCCTTCCAATTGACTCCTTCCTCAACCCGACCTTGCGAATACGGAACATCATCCATACCACCGTCCTCGCGTCTTTTCATCGACCGAACGGAATCTGGCAAGGAAAAATCGTAGTGTCGTAGCTAGGCTGGATTTCTTTAACGTTTCTACTCGGTGGCGGGCGACTGTTGCTCACTAGCGGAAAACGAGGTTTGAACTGCGATTCAAGGCGTTCAAGGCATTCGACAGCCGCACAGTTCACTAGAATATAAGGGCGTGGGAGAGAGGAGCGAGGTCAACAGGTATTTGTCTGCTCGTGATATTGCTGTTGTTGTAAAGGAAGACCATCCTCTGGCGGCCCTGCAAGCCTTCGAATAGCCGTCAACCATCGTCCCTTGCACCTGCCTACAAGTCGATGCTTCGACTAGGAGTCGGTGCTTCATGTGAGAGTCGGTTCTCTGTGTGCGAGCCAATGTTCTGCATGGGAGCCGGTGCCTCCGTGAAGTGAACAGTTGGAAAGGGTTGGGACGCTGTGACATGGTGGTGTTTCTGCATCTCGGAAGAGGCGTCCGGATGGCGCATGGATGATGTTATGAGAAAGAAACGGCCTTTGTACACTTTTCCAAAGTTGCCACCCCCAATACAGTATTCCTTGGGGTAGAGGGTTGTGGGCAGGAGCCATGGTCGGCCCGATGGACCATGTTTACTCCCATCGGGGACCGTCGGTCTCCATCTTAGCTTAGCAATACCATGCCCATCTTCACTCGAATCCGTCCCCTTCTAGGACCTCCGTACCGCCCCTTCGTACTCGTCGTATCAGAGTCTCTGGGTCACAGGAGTCACCCTCCTTGGTGGCCTTGTCAATCACGATAGGGGATAAGGTGTTTCTGCGTTCTGGAAGAGTGTTGGCACCGCTTGACAAGGCTTCGTGCTGTGGATCGATACTTTAAGCGGCGTTCGAGTTCAGGTAGCACCGTATCAGTACTTTCTCGGGCTATGGAGGAAGAGGAAGACTAGCAAAAGGCTTCGAGGCGCTGCTTGCATGGGATTAAATCAGGACAGGGGTTTCACTTCAATGAGAGGCGGGACTGAAGCGCTGGTCCACAAAGACATGGAAAGATGCAGATGATTCTTTGGAGCATTCGAGGGAGACTGACCTGGCTGTGTTCGGCGGCTGTTGACCGCCTGCACCAGCGCCGCTTGGCAGGTAATAAATAGCCCTGTGGAGGAATGGCCAGCCAAACGAAATGAATGGATGTCGAGGAGAAAGAAGCGTGACTGAATGCCCACCCCACTTACCTGTGCCTCCCCCCATAGTAGTATCGTCCGCAGCCTCTGCAGTTGCAGTAGCAACATCTCCAACGTCGGCTTGCGCTCATACTATTGTCTGTTCATGTCTGTCCAGAAGTTGTTGCCGTTTCCAGCTGATGGGCAGTACCACGTTGCTGCAGTCTGCAGAGGAACGCAGGACGACACCAAGGATACACAGAAACGGAACCGCACACCCACGTAGGAAGACCAGCCAGGCACAAGCACGCGAGAAGGTCGTGGGATTCTATGTTCTGCCGATTCTCTGTCTCTTCATCGATATCTCTCTGTGTAGCACGTATAACCGATCTCAGGGTATAGAATGAGTGCTTGAACACCATGACAACAAGCGACAAAGGAAAGAGTAACAGCCTGATACAGTGCATGTGTGCCCTGCCTGTGCCCCTAAATACACAACGCTGCTTCCCACACGCGCGAAGACCCATTCTGGTGAATGTATGTGCTCCGTGTGGTGTTCATAGGTGGTTCATTGTCCCGTCATAAGAAATCACCGCACAAGGCCATTAGCTGTGGCATTTCCTCATTCGCCGCTCACATTACCTCATCTTCATCAAGTGGCTCAACGCGCACCAAGATCTCCTCCAGGAGCCCCTCCAAGAACGTGCCTACGTCCTTGCCCATGCCCACCGGCTCGTTCTTGTCGTAGTGGTCAATCTCCTTGCACACGTGCGCCAGCTTGTACACCAGCTTGCGTATCTTCTCGTGCGAGGCTTCGGCCCGCTGTTGCTTGGGTGTGGGCACGAAGTTGCCAGACCCGCTCCTGCCGTTCTCGTTTCCTGGCATTGTCGGATTGATATTGTTGGCGGTTCGGAACACCTGCTGCAGCCGGATCTGGCGCCGCTTAAGCGCCTCTTCCAGCGCCGGGAAGATCACGTCGTTGAGGGCGTCGAGATCGCCGTTCGTATTGGCGGGCGCCGGGGCTGGGAAGGAGAGGGTCAAGGGGATTTGCGGCTCAGGGATTCCGGTCGAATGTGTAGCTGATGACGGTATGCGGTCTGCTTCCTTTGATGTCAGAGGGCTCAAGTTTGGAGCATGCAATGGTCGAGACTGCTGGGCTTGGGAGAATTGTGGTGATGGTTGCGGCTGGAGGGAGTGGTTGACTTGCTTCTGAAGCAATAGCGAGGCTGGCAGCGGATGTTGATTGGCAGCCCTTGGTAAAGGCGATTGCGGCAAGGGCGATTGTTGCTGCTGAACGCCGCCGCGGAAGGGAGGTATCTCGGGCAGCTTCAGCGGGCCCACCTTTGTCTGTTGCCGCTGTAATGGTCCTGGCCGTGGTGCCTCTCTTGACACCTGCGGCTCGGTGTTGATTGCCGGTGCGAGATTCATGTGTGACAGGTCTCGTTGTAGCTGTTCCTGTAGTGTCCTATCGTAGTCTGGAGAATCGCCTCCTGTCTGTGGGATGGCTTTCATCTGCGAAGCTCGAGGCGTCGCCTGGTTTTGATTTCGGGATGGCTTCCGAGGAGATGGAGGGAGGGGCACCTTCGACGGCGAGCCTGATGACACTCCGGGCCCCGAAACCGGCTTACGTTGTGGCGAGACCTGCCGTGCCGTGCCCGAAGGCGAGCCGGTCGACTTGAACGCGTCCCGTTCCCGATCAACAACCGCTTTCTGCGGCGACACCTCTCGTCTTTTCTCGCCGTGATCATCATCAGCTGCCAATGGTTTCGAAGACCGCGCATTCATGGCTGACTCGTCCATGGCGTTTAGTCCTGGTCGGTGTACCAAATTCCCCTGATTCCCGACCAATCGCACGGTGCCAAAGTCCCACATATCCTCGTTGACCGGCTGCTGGCATGCATTCTGACCAACCTCATCGTAATCATCATCATCGTCCGTATTCTTGTGCGTGGCAGACCATCGTGTATGTCGCTCGATCAATTCAGTCAGGTAGGTTGTCTTCCGCGCCTTCCTCACCCACGGGTGTTTAAGCAGATCCTTTGCACTTGGTCTGTCTTTGGGATCCCTCTGCAGACAAAAACAAACGAAGTCTTGGAAAGCCCTGCTGAACTTGCCGCCCTCGAGACGTGGGGGCGGGTTCTTGGGGATGAGGAAGAGGACCTTCATAGGGTGGATGTCGGCGTAAGGGGGCTCGCCGTTGGCCAGCTCGAGGGCGGTGATGCCAAGTGACCAGATGTCCGCCTTGTGGTCGTAACCCGATTGCTTAATGACCTCGGGTGCCATCCAAAAGGGGGTGCCGACGAAGGTGTTCTTCTTGGTCATGGTGGCGGAGAGCTGGCCCGAAACGCCAAAGTCAGCCAGCTTGACCTGGCCGTTGGAGCTGAGGAGGACGTTGGCCGCTGGTCACGTGTCAGCCATCAGCACTGTGGGTAACTTTGCCAGCGTGAACGCGCCGACAGAACGACAGGACTGCGGCATACCTTTGATGTCCCGGTGCAGCTTCTTGTCAGAATGCAAGTAGTCCAAGCCCAGCAGCAGCTCTCGCACAATGATAGCAATGTATTCCTCCTCGATTTTGCCGGGCTTCATCAAATCCGCACAGCTACCGCCGGAACAGAACTCCATCACGATCCATAGCTCTGCACCTTTGGCGTAGGACCCGTAATATTTCGTGACGAAGGGGGACTGGAGCTCGGACAGGATGGCAATTTCTTGGATGATGTCTTCGACCTCGTCCTCAGCGCTCTCAATGTCGATAATCTTGATGGCTACTGCCTGGCCGGATCGATTGTCGACTCTGTTTTGGGGGAGAAGCTATGCTCAGCCGAATGGCGCGTGGATGATTATATGAGAAAGAAACGGACCCTTTGTAGACCTTTCCAAAGCTGCCACCCCCAATACAGTATTCCTTGGTGTACAAAGTCTCCGGATCACAGGAGCCGCCCTCCTTGGTGGCCTTGGCTTCTTCGAAGTCCGCCTCTAGAGAAGCCATGGTGGGCAGGGTGGGGAAAGGCTCTAACTTCAGGTCAACAAAGTGCAAGAAAGTATGTTGGTCTGAAGTTGGCGAGCGTCAGGGATGTCAGAGCCAGGGCCAGGGATTGTAGAGTGGTCGGACAGTGCCTGGGCGTTCCTGGTGGGTAGGAGAAAGGAGGCCATGGAGCAGCTCCCCACGTCGATATTCTGCGTTGTTGTTGATGTCGTCGTCCGAATGGATTTCACAGCACAGGGCAGCCGCGGTAGTGCAGGGGTTGGGGCAAGGAGGAAGGGTGTGGGGGGGGAGGGGGGTTACCCCTGTTTAGAGCATTTTATTGGTGCTGTGGTGGTGGCAGGTGCGATACGGACACCTGAGTATATTTAGTCAGAATTCGTTACCCCACATAGAAAAGTTGGCTTCTGTTAATGACATTAATATTTGCTAAGATTGAAAATAGGGTGGTAAATGAACTTGTAAAAGATATACCCACTATTTTTAACTTCGAAACTTATTTTACTAAGTTATTTACAACAAGTGCAAATTTGTACTTAAATTAAATATTTAGCTTTTATTAGTTAGTTTCCATCCTATTAAATAATGATAATTTTATCCTTGAAGCAATAAAATAACGAATTATTGTAATTGAAACATTATTTAGAATATAATCGAAATCGAAACTAAACTGCTTTTTTAAAAATCTTTCCTGTTGATAAGTCTTTTGATATTGCAATGTTGTCAATTTGAAGTGTAGTCGAAGTAATAGTAGTATTGCAATGATCAAGTGATGAGTAATAGTAGTATTGCAATGATCAAGTGATGGATTATTGTTTTTAAGTTTGGTAAATCGCTACCCGGTTTGTATATTACATTATATATGCAATTACTTGGCTCGTACCCTATATTAAATTAGGCACTCTATTGTAATTAACTTATAACAATGTAGTCAACTTTGATTACATTGTACTTAAATACTATTTTAATATTAACGGCTTTTTGTTTTGTGGTATTAGTGCATTTTATAGGAAAAGTTTTTAGTTGTGCAAGTGCTTCTTTATATCTTACTCATTGCTATTTGTATAGCAGTTTGACTCTCTACCACTTATAATCCCGCTAACAAGTGCTGTATTACTTTTATTCTTCAACCTCTTAGTGTAAAAGGACTAGGCTCGAGTTGTTGCTCGAGGTGGTCGGATACTATCTATAATTCTCGATGAAAAAAGAAAAGAAACCCCTGTTAAAAAGTTGCTATAGAATAAGCAATAAAGTATGTTCTAGTTATGTAATTGGTTGCATAACATAGATATATTTAGGAGTAGCGTAAGACCATCGTTAAAGCATGGTAATTAATAAAGCTAAATCTCTGTCGATGATTTACCCCAGACACTAACCTATAACATTAACTCTGACTTATCGACATGCCTTGTTATAAACGTAAAACGCATTGGAACTCCTTGGCGTATTGTAAAAGGTGCTTCATAGCAGTAGCCAACCTATTAACGAGCGGGGCAAAATAATTTGATATATTGTAAAAGGTGCTGCTTCTGCTATCGAGTATAGAATGCCTGGGCGTATTGTAAAAGGTACATATGTTAGTACCATCTCCTCTCTTTATAAATAGTTCCCTTTCATAATCAAAACAATTATAAACTTTCTTTTTTTAACAATAACTGTAATTCATCTCCTTCTTAATACGTACTTATTTCCTTCACTACACTTAGTATGAACAACCATGATAGTTTGAATAACATATATATCCCCGTTTAAATAAATGAACGTATTACAACCGTTGTTAATTGAATTATTTTCAATACAAGTTTAGCTTTAAAGTTATTTAACTCCCATTAATGAATAAGTCATTCCCTTATATGACGCCTAGTGACGTTCATCTCGACAATATCCGTAACCAAACCTATTTCGAATATATTTAGAATATACCTTATAACCCGTGTTGTTTTCATTGAAATATTCTAGATAACCGCGTTAAGTACTTCATACTAATTTATAACCTTTTAACAAACAATATAAATACCGGTATTTGTTACTAACTTTATACTATCATTGCAATCAGCTAGAGTTCAGGTTATACATATACTCTCCTCGATTCAAATCTCGATATAAATAAGGTGATAAAGGAATTACTCGAGACGTATTTTATATTTAACGTTCAAAACCAAAATAAATAATTTTTTTTAAATGACTTCTTATATATTAATAAATAGTTAAATAATTTATATACTTATATGATAATCTTGAAAAGAACTACGATGGTTTTTCACTTTATTTAACGTAAGGTCAATACGCATAATGAAGGTCCTACAATTGTATTTACGCTTGTTGGTTCGAGCGAGTTTTGTATTGTTTAACTTTTAAACAAAAAATTTAAAAGATAGGTAAATGAAACATTTTGTTCACAACTTGAATGTGATGATTAATGAACGTTTAAGGAATCTATTGAAAGGTTATAAAGTAATTCGTGAAAATCGTGCGAGATATTAATGGAAAATTGGATAAATTAGTAAGAACGAGTGAAAATTACTTATTTATATCAAGATGAATCTAAAATTCAATAACGCTATTAAAACTACAACGATATAGTCAAGAAATTTTAAAGTGACATTAATTGTAGAGATAATTAAAGCACGCGCCTATTGTGTTTGGTATCGGTAAACTAACTACATAAAAGAGACTTTGTAATTAAAATGATAATTAAATGACGTCTATTTGTGGACCGGGCGAAATAATATATCTTTTTTTCGACTAAATCTTTAAATAACTCAAAGACATTAAGGGCTATAGTACTAAAAAGATTTCAACCCAACTTTTAAATTACGTAAACGCAATTAACATATTTAATTTAAATTTATTGTTTTAGAGGAGTTTGATCTAAAGGTAATTTACTTGGGTTTCATTCAAGTTTTTCAATCATTTTATCGTTGTATTAAGTTTTAGTTTTACTATCGTCGTTGATGGAGTAAATGACGGATAATTAGTAATTATGAATGAATTAGTTGAAAACATGGTTGATAATGATTTAAATAAATTATTCGACGTCAATAAGGCGTGTTATTCACTCGAAACGTTAAATTTTATAATATAGAAATCGATAACGTATGTAATTCGGTATCTATTATAAAATTAGCTTATTTTTTTCTATAACTAGTTTAATTTATGGGTTTTAAGAAGAAGTAAAAAATATTTCCAACCTGAAACTATGTAAATGAAAAGCGGTTATTATTAGAGGCTTTTTCTAAAAGATTTTGCGTAACCTCTATCTTGGCTTAAGCGAATTCTGTTACATCATTAATATATTAAATAAATATTTTAACTTTTATGTGCCCTTTTATAAACGGTATAATCAACTATTAAACCGGTTATATAAATTCGATATCAGCATTGTATATTATTTAAAAGAAATCAATTCCAATAAATAAATAAAATTCAATATTGAATGTTAATTGGTAATTGAAAAGTAATTTCAGCTTAGTGAAATTTGGTATAAACGATGAAATAATATAAATACTTTAGAATTTCCTAGTTGACTCATTTGGTTACATTCTTCGGTTAAAGATAAAATACGGTATTTAATCCTTTTTTATCTCCAGTCAATTACAAACGCGTTTCTAAAAGTTGGTAACGATAAAAAATAGGAATTCATGAAAACGTTAATGCCAATTGAGTAACCATTTTATATTGGTTTTACGGCTTATAATATCTATGAGATAATGTAGATCGTTAGTTGGTTTTCAAAAAAAGAAAATCGATTATATAGTTGATAAAAATATTGTTTTAAAGGTGTTCTAAAGCCGATACGGTTTCAAAAAAAACCATTCCATGGTGTCGTGAATAATATATCCGCCTACAAACATTATGATTACAATAAAAACATCGGATGATACAGTATAATTGATGTTAAAAGTACGATTTTGATTATATGTTAATAATAGCGTTACAGTACCGCTAGCTTGTAATAAGCGAATTATGAGTAACTTTGATTAACGTAATATTAAACGACTTAAAAAACATTATCTAAAAAGCGTCTCGAAAATATAAAACGTTATTTTTTAGACATATAATTCGAGATGAAGATGTTTGATATTAGGTTTTTGTTAACGCAAATATTTGTGAGGAAATTACGATTATTTAGATGTATCTTACAAATTGAGTGAAAATATATATCATCCTGGGTAATAACAGTGTTTTATTTGTTTTAAAGATATTTGTTTATAAGAATTTCACGGCTTTTGGAAATAAATCAACCGGAAATGATAATTTTGGAAATATACAAGTTTGGGAGTGGCGATGTAATTAGTTATTTGAGGCGAAGAATCCTTAATTCCTGGTTTTGTTGTAATAGTGTATCTGGTTGTGCGTAGTCTATCTTTTTATTATAAATAAGTTGGAAACGGAATTGAAAGGGCTATTTTAACCAATTAACCTACTTTTTAGAGAGTCGTTTTATTATTATAAAGTATTTCAAGTTTTCATAGTCCATAAAAATAATAAATATGTTAGTTTTATTACGGAACTTCGCGTTATTTGTTTTCAATTATAATTCCTATAAGTTTCATATAGTAAATTTCATAATTATATTTTGTGCGTAATAAACAACGTGAGTAATACGTTATAAAGCGGCGGATTCCTTGTTCCTTGCGTTGAAATAGGTAATCTCCCAAGGTCTATTTGGAGTAATCGGTTTTTTTTTGTCCAATATTATATTAAGCGAAATTAAGTTTTTTGTTGGTAGGGCTTTAGAAGTTGTAACGTTTTCGATTCGATTGGTTGAAGTAACAGTAGTATTGCGTGGTAAAGTGGTGAATGTCTTGTTCTAGGTTTGGCAGACCGCTAGTTGGTCTGCGAAGTAATTTGTATGGCCAATTGCTTAGCTCGTGCTCTAGTATGAAGTGGGCGATTACTATACTTTCCTTTCAGCCAACATAGTAGGACCGTATAAAACTATACACTATACTTTCAGTTAGTATAGTCAACTTTACTATAAGTAAAGTTGATCTACTACATTGTAAATACTACTATTTCAATACTGGCAGATTTTTAGTTTGTACGCGTACGTTAGTGTAGTCAACTAATCTTTTCCGTTCAGCGTTAAACTGCGACCTCATTAACTAGCTAGAACCCTGTTGATTTTAATTAACCTGCGTATTGAAATACACCTATTGATATGAAAATTAATACTAAATGCCATTAATTGCCTTACGGCGCTGAGATCCGACTTTATCGACCGTTATAAAAAATCTTTCGCAACAAACCTATATAATTCTTTACTTCAGCCATGTTAATTAAATAAAGTAATATTGTTAATTTCCTAATAGTCCTTTAGTTTGTTAGCATATTCTTAACCGACATTACGTGATTTGAATTTTCCGGGCAGCCTATTAATGTAGCTTTCGATACGTATAGTTAGTTTATTGCGATTTATAAATCTTTTGAAGGCTTTTTTTGGCGATGCCTTCGTCATAACATTAGCAAGATCATTTTTTCCGTTAATTTATTTAAATTCCCCAATATCTCCTTTTTTGTAAGATTTACGGAGTATTATTACGTCGATTTTTAGGTATTTTTCGCTAGTAGTTCCGAGTTTCGAAAGGTATTCGAATAGGCTTTCCGAATTGGTATAGATTACAACCAGGATAGAAGAAATCTTTAGTTACCTGGTGATAAAATTAAGGGTTTTCTATAGTATTATGCCAATATTAAAGTCTGATATTATATCGTAGACCTTTAAAGCTAGTACGTTTTTTGTAATCCTTTTGTATTTGATAAAAATCTAGTAAATTAGGTTACTGATAATGTTAAATTGTTCTTTTTCATTTATTTTCATTAATAAAGTTCATTAGAAAGTTTATTTGTAAAGATAGGTCGGTGTTATTTGCGAAAAACTTATTTGTAAAGATTATTAACTTAGCCCTCGATAGGTCGATTAGGACTATATTAATTTCTCGATCCAGATTTTGCATCTGCTATTTCATACTTTTATGAAGTCAGTAAAGTCGTTATCTATTAAATATTATGCTTACATTGAGATAAAAAGGTTGTAAAAGGCCTCCAGTTGGTATAAGGTGATAATATAGCTATTATGAGCACATTATTTTAGGTACTATTGAGTTTTGATTACGTTAGTCCCTTCGATTGTATTTAAATCAATGCCCTAGCTTTTTTGGAGAAAATTAATGTTAATATTAATATTAAATATACGGATTAACGATCTATTAAAGTTAAGTTATTTTCCTCTCATTAACGTCGTTATTAGCTTATAATTTCAGAACGTAGAATTCTTAATCGCTTGTTATTCCGATATTGAACAGCTAACCGTTTCGACGAAAAATATATTGTTAATTTCAATACCTATTAGGTTAAAGTTCTTTTTTACATTATTAATAAATACTGGTTATATATTGAAGACTTTATGACTAGTTATACTTTAAAGTGCGATTAATAGGTTAAAAAACAGTGGATTTCTGTTTTAACTAATCCATATAAATGCTTGATACATTGTATCACTGTTTTTGAGGGTAAATAATCTATAATTCCTGTGGAAATTTTAGTAATATGATCTATTATAGACCTGTTGTTGATTACTAGTAGTCTTACATTATATATCGGTTATTAAGCGTAAACTTTCCCTTAATTTTAACCAATAAACTTGTTATTAAAACGACTATTAAGCGTTATTTAATCTTTTGAATTGTTGTCAATTGCGTGAGGATCTAGTCTTTACCTTTATTGTTATATCCTTAAGCTATTAAACGTAACTTTTTGTACGGCCGCCCCATGGTTTTACCTTCAACCTCGTAAATAACCCTTGATTTAAAAATCTTAACGTTTAGGTCTTAAAGGTTAAAATCTACTTTCGGTACAAATCGTATAACTTCTCGAGTTAATAAGCCATTGATCTCAACCTTGTCATTTTTTTAAAAGGTTTACCGAAAATCTTAATGATATTTTGTATTCGGAATTTTAATACTAGGTTTTCGTCGTCTTTATTTTTTTTATTTTCCTAAGCAGTATTGTAGATGCGACACGGTAGGTATTTTTCTTTTTCAATATTCATTTTTTTCGAGGGTTATCCGCGTTGGCGGCGTTTTATTGGTTTATCGATAACAGGTAAAGGAGGCTCGTGTTAGCTCGATAGTTTGGCTTAAGAATCTTTATCATTAGTAGCCTCAATGTAAGATTTGACATAGGTAATACATAAAGATATAAGACCGTTAACAACTTTAATAACTACTTTAAGATTATTAATACTTAGGGTTTTGTATATGCCCTTTTATTTACCCAACTCCCGTTATACTGATACTTTACTTTATAATAATAGAGTAAGTACGTCGATTATTAAAGAGCTGTTTTTGGTGTTAAAGAAATCATTAACTTAGCGGCGTGCCGATTCCTTCTGTAGTTTCTTTAAAGATTTACCGTAGGTTATAACTGGTTTTTGGGTATTTATTAATAGCAGAGATTTATTTGTTAGGCATGGGTACGTTTTAAAGACTTGTAGTTTTTATATTAAGCTTTTAAGATCTATAGTATTGTTTAAGCTTTTTATTGCCATTTAAAAGTGTGCCAACGAATATGTAAAGCTTTCAATTTCCAATATAAGGATATTATGAGTTCGACGAAGTAGGGAGTGTGGCCATTTAACCTTTTTAATACTTCAGTAGGCCTTTATAGGCATCTGTTTGTACTAGATACCTATTATCTTAGCATTTTTTGAAAAACTTTACCGCCGTAAGGTTAGTATCAGTATTATTAACGACGACATTAATTCGACTTAGGTACGTGTTAATTTATAGTATTCTTAGTGTTTTCTATGTATCCTTTACCAAATAGGACTTCAAAAACTTGACTTTATAAAAAGAGGTTGCAGAGTTAACAACGTAAATAATAGGCTTGTTATCCAAATAAAATATATTAATAAAATTCTCGTAATTAAAATCCTTATCGTCTTTTTGTGTGAACTTAAATTTGCGGGGGGGTTAGGTATGCGTTTAGCAGTGGAGGTAAAGCTTTTCGATAACTTTTAGGGTAGAGTATTCCATGTTTTTATGTCTTGCGGATTTAAGGACTTTGTATAGCCTGTTAACTGTTAGATAGTTAAATATTTGATGTAATTGGCGTATTTCCGGCTTTATTAGGTTTAACAATGTTATTTGATGGCTTTGATAATAAAATTATGAATGTATTTACTTAAAGATAAAAGGGAACATTTGTCCATTTTTAACCAGTTCGTCGGTATTAATGTTAACATTAACGTTATAGTTTTTTATATTATTTAAGTAAAGAAGGAAAGGGGTATGGGATTTTAAGATGTGGAACGTAATTAACTTAATAATAGTTTAAATTACCGTTATCTTTATTGACGATGGTTGTTCGCCTGATTCGAATTTCAATTTAGCTTTGTTAGTATTGTGACGATTAATCTTAATAGCTATAGTGCTTTCCCTTCGTAATGCCACATATTACAAGTAACCTTTTGTCGAGTAACATATTACCTCTATATTGGGCATAATATCTTAAAACGTGTGGTTCACGTAACGATTACGAAAGTTAAAGGTGTATAAAGGGTTAAGAGTTTAATTGGAATAAAGGTAAGGGTTTTTATTACTTAAACGGTATAAAAAGGCGTGGTAGGCTAGTTACTAGGCCTTATTGGGAGTAGTATTTTTATGCTATTTGATTTGTTTAGGTGTATTGTCGCTGTTAATAAGTTTGTCATCTTTGAAGTTTACGATTTGATTCAAGTAATCCTATTTAAAAGTGGTATGGTATTGGATGTAGTATATTATCTTTTAATTATTTCGCTTGTCTAGGAGGTGTCGAGTTGACTAATAGTTAGGCCTAATATAAATTTTTTTTTTTTGCCACTATTACGTCTTTAGTGTTAACAGTTAGTAGGTTAGCTTAAATCTTAGTCCTATTGGCGTTAGCATGGCTATTGCTTTTAGTTTATTGTCGATAGACCAGATCTTAGGCGTTAAGGGCACCCATAACTGTATTTACGGTTGAAATAATTAACTACCGTAAGGTTTTTTTTATTTTCGTTAAAGAATTTGTTGGATTAGGGGTATATACTAAGCTAATTTGGTATATGTATTATTATAGTTGTAAACGAGAAATACAAATAGCTAAAAAGGCCTTTATAAGTAGCATTTAGGCGTTATAAGGTGTATTCGAACTAGCTGGCACCCGTAACTGTTACTTGTATCTATTTGCGAAGTGTAACTTCGCTAGAGTAGGCTTTTACTATTATTCAATGGTATAACATTTACTTATTAATCATCTTTTTAAACACATCCATTAGTATTTCCTCCTTTTTCTTTCTCCTTATTATAGTATTTTACTATGTAATAACCCAATTTATGTAGTATTAGATAAGGTGAACGTCGTGTTTAAATTTATTTTTCATGTTATCATAAACTTCGCGAAAGGTGGTCATTTTAGTTATAAAGGTTAGGTAATAGTCCTTAGCGTGCCTTATAAGGATTTCGGCAAATAGTAAGTAAAAACTAGAAGAAAAAACCTCCATTTACTTACAGATGTTTAAAAATAGCATTATATTTGGGTCGATAGGATTATAAGGCTTTCTATTATACTTTTTTATTATATTTTATATCTTGGTAAAGTTTGTGAGAAGTTTCTAGTTAATGTTAACTATTTTGATAGGTCTTGGAGTCAAGTTGCAATAGTTGTCCTAGTTCTTATTAATGGTGTTTTCTGATAGTTTAAGCCTTACAGCCTTCGAAATAAGGTGTTAAGGGTAATTATCAATTATCTGATACGAGGGGTAAAGTCCGGTAGGAGGACCTGTGGTAGGTTTTTGCATATAGATAAACCTACCGTGAAAAGGTTTTTGGGTGACTTGATGATTGAAAAACTAGGTGACAATAAGGGCTTAAAGATTCTGATGGACTTGACGATCTTGTTCAATTGATTAATTTAGAGCGCCGACGTTAATTCCTTCGGCGGCGTTAGAGGTTATTGCTTTACATATCTTACCGCCGCTAAAATCGTACTTTACGCTATTATGTGAAATCGTTGGTTTGCCGAATAAGTTAACAGGTTTCTTATCGCCAGCGCGTAAAAAATTTTAACTTAGCTAAAGGTAAAGAGGTGGTTTCTTAAATCATATGTAGGGGTGTTGGGTTTTTTAATATCTTAATTCTTGAGGCATAGATCTTAAGAGCATTTCTTAAGTTAGACTAAACCGTTAAGGTTTTTTTTTTTTTTTTCAGATTTATAACGTTTTTCTTTGGTATATAAATCTCTTTTTGTTGAGATTTTTCTTTTAACCTTAACTTAATACCCTTTGGGAAAAAATTACATGTTAATGGTTTAGTTATTGAAAAACATATAATACTTATATAAGGTACGGCGACCGCGGTCGACGTTTTCGCTTTTATCGTGGTCGATAACGTAGAAGTTAACAAAGTTAACCATATGCCTTTCCTTCAAGTCTTCGTCAACATCACAGCCTTAAAGCTTTTTATCAAAATTCTTGGTAAATTGGGATACGAGGGCCTAACCGCGTCCATTAGCTTTTAACTAAATGCTATTTTTATATGTTTGCTTAGGTAGGACTTGTATGTGTATAGAGTATGTAGGGCGAGAAACCTAACGATTTTGGGCGTAAGTGTTTAGTATTTTGGTGTAAAGTTATGTGAGAATTTGAGAATTTGGCGTTGAGTTGCGCAACGTGACTTTATCGATGCGACTTGGTGATTTTTGATGTTTTTATTTGAGGTAGCGAACTTGACGAATGAATTGGCGTAGGGAAGTGAATAAAGTAAAATAGGGGCAAAAATTAGATGTAAAAGGTAAGGTTGAAAGTCGTTTTGTTATTATTGGTAAAGGGAGAAGGTTGAAAGTTAGAGGCTGTGAGACTTGATCGTTTTTATAGTATTAATACCTGTAGTAGTACTAATTTATTCGTTTACCAACTTTCTGAACTTTAAGAATTTTAACAGTTAATCTCAATGTTTTTGATAAAGATTTGATAAAGATTTCTTAGTATTTTTAATAGAGATACCGTCACTTACTTTTAGATTTCCGTTGTGAACTAGCGTAACCTAAAAATCTTCTCTATTTTCCTGCCGTTGTAAACTGGCATAATACCAATAGAGGCCCTTCGTAAAAATCTTTCCTTTATTCTAGCCGATATTGTTAACATAGAGTATAACCTGAAAGTAGCCTTTTTTTTTACTTAGATTATTTTTGTTTAACTTAATAAGTTCTCATTAGTGTTGGTAGGGCTTTAGAAGTTACAACGTTGTCGATTCGATTGGCCGAAGTAACAGTAGTATTGCGTGGTCAAGTGGTGAGTGTCTTGTTCTAAGTTTGGCAGACCCCTAGCTAGTTTGCACAGTAATTTGTATGGTTAATTGCTTGGTCCATACCCTAGTATGAAGTAGGCGTATACTCTACTTCTTTGTAGTCAATACAGTAGGCCCGCACAAAATAATACACTATACTTGCAGTTAGTATAGTAAACTTTACTGTAAGAAAAGTTGACCTACTTCACTGCAAATACTAATATTCCAACATTTTGCGAAAAAGGAAAGCTTAAGCAGTTTAAACGCAGCTGGTTTTGAGTTCTCTAACAAATTTAACTCCCTTATTAGTCAATCTTATTAAAGGGTCTGTTGAAATAATACTATATGCAGGGCAGTAAGTTAACTTTACTTATAGTAAAGTTGACTATACTAACTGCAAGTTAAAAATATTTTTTTGTGTGGACTTACTGTATTGGGTGTAAGTCAAGTACAATATACTACACTTCACACTAGGGCATAGGCCAAGTAATTGGCCATACAGATTACAAAGCAGACCGGCTACCGGTTTACCAAACCTAACACAATACATTCATCATTTGATTACGCAATACTACTATTACTTCAACTAATCGAATTGACAACGTTGCAACTTTTAAAGTCCTACTAATACTAATTAGTGCTTATTAGTTTAAGCATAAAGAAGCTAAGTAAAAGAAAAGGCTACTTTCCGATTACGTTTTATGTGAATAAACGGCAGCTAGAGTAAAGTAAAGATTCTTACGAAAGACCTTTACTACTTTGTTGATCTTTATGGCAGTACGTAAAAAAGACTTTTAGGCTACACTAATCTCTATAGTAATTTACAGGTAACGACTGAATCGCTATTCAAAACACTAAGAAATCTTTACAGACCTTTTTTAAACACGTTCAAATTAACTGTCAAAAGTTTCAAAGTTTGGCAAGTTAGTAAACGGCTAAGTCAGTACTACTACGGGTACTAATACTATAAAAACAACTAAGTCCTACAGCTAAATAACAAATAACCTTTAATCTTTACTATTAACAATGACCTTCAACCTTATCTCTATACCAAATCTTTACCTCTACTTTATTTTTTTTTCAGTTTCCCACGCCAGTTTCTTTGTTAAGTTCGCTGCCCTTAGAAAAAAAACATTAAAAATTGCCAGGTTACGCTGAAAAAGCTACGTTGCGCGACTTAATGCCAAGTTCTCAAGTTTCCACGCGACTTTACGCTAAAACACCAAGTCTTTATGCTTCCAAATCGCCAAGTTCACTTTAAACCACACTATTAAGTCCTACGTAAGCCAAAACGTTAAAATCTATAACGTTAGTGTTTATTTTGCAACCATTATCGACCTCGTTGGAAAAAAGGTAATCAAATCCCTGGAACCTCTTTTCTTAAAACACTATAATAAAGATTTTTAGAGAGACAATATCGATAAAGACTCAATGAAAAAACAACTAATTAACTTTATTGGTAGCTACATCGTCTATTACGATGGAGTTAGAAAACTTGATCGCGGCAACCGCGACTTCCGCAAATATTGTAAGTTTTTCGACGACTAGACTATTAATATATGAAGAAAAAAAATCAAAAGGGTGAGAAATCCAAATTAAAGGCTGAAATTAAGTGTCGAGGGATTTATATACTAAAAAAAATATTTACCAAGTTGGCAAAACCCTCTTCGACCTGGTTTAACTTAAAGAATACATTGAAGTTCTATACCCTAAAGGAATAGGTATTAAAAAACCTTAACGCCTTCACAAATATTTTAGGGAACCTTCCTTTTACCCTTAGCCAAATTAAGTCTTTTTACGCGCCGGTGATAAGAAGAACATTAACCTGTTCGGCAGCCGAGCACCTCTATATAACAGTATGAAGTATACCTTTAATGGCGAAAGGGCATATAAAGCGGTGGCTACCCAAGCATCCAGAGAAATTAACGTTGGCTCTTTACGTTAGTTAATTAAACAAGATTGTCAATTCCTCCAAAACCTTTAAGTCCTTATCGTACCTTAGGACTTTAATTATTAAGCTCTTTAAAAACCCTCTCACGGCAGGTTTATTTACACGCGAAAACTAATTATAGGTTCTACTACAAGAATTTGCTCCCCGGGCTAAGCGAGTAGTAATTACTTTTAATACCGTATTTTGGAAGCTCTAAAACTTAAATTTCCAAAAAATATTACTGATAAAAACTGGGATAACTATCAAGACCAGCCTCTAACCCCTGTTGAAATAATTAATATCAATTATAAGCTTTATATGGACTTCGTTAAGATTTGAAGCAATATAGAAAAGTATAACAGAAAACCCTACACTCTTTTCGACACGAAGATAATGCTCTTCCTAAATATCTATAAGTAAATGGAAATTTCCCTTTCTGGTTTTTACTCATTATTTCCTAAAATTCTTACAGGGTACGTTAGGGATTATTACCTAACCTTTTTAACCCAATCAACTACATTTCGAAAAAGTTATAACGGAATAAAGGGCCACTTCGAATACGATTTCCACCTTACATAATATTATACAAATTAGGCGACTACAAGATAGGTGACGATAAGAATAAAGAAAAAAGAGGAGGAAATGCCGATGGATATATTTAACGCGATAATTAACAGGTTAATGTTAAACTAAAAAGTAAATATAAAAACTCACGTTAGCCAAGCTATACTTTAAGAATAGATACGGGAAGCAATTACGGGCGTTAACGAATTCAAATACGTTCTATAACGCTCAAATACCATTTGCGAAGGTTTTTTTGAGATAATTACGTTTCTCGCTTACCACTGTAATAACGTGTATGCTAAACTCTATTGATATATACCCTTTAACCAATAACTTTTCTGAAGTAAATAAAAAATTCCGTGCTATAATTAATTAAATCGACTGTAAGTACAATTAATAGCGCCTTTAACGTTTAAGGTTTAGTTTATTAACTGTAAACTAAAGGTAATAATCACATTGGCACTAACATAGCCAAGATTTAAGCGGATCTACTAACCGAAAGTACTATCGTCGTAATAGTAGCAAAGGATATTAAATCTATAGCAAGTCTAATTATTAATTAACTCGGTACCCCCCTCCCCCCCTCACCGAGCGGAATAACAAAAAGGTGATATATTAAATGTAGTACTCTAACACTTTTTAATAAGACCATTTAAATTCAATTGCAGACTTCGAGGTCACCAAGCCATTTAATGGCGATAATACCCCTAAAAAAATTAAATGGCATAAAGATACTGCTTTTAATACGGCTCAGTAACTAACTAAATACATATTCTTATACCACTTAGATAATGAAGATCCTTACCTTTGCCCCAATCAAGTCCATAACCCCTTATATACCTTAAAACTTCGCGATTGTTACGCATAATATACGTTTTAAGGTATTATAATAAATATGAGGGCAATAAGATATTTCATACAAGGTTATTCGTAGTATATGACATTAAGGAGGGAAAGCATTATAGTTATTGAAATTAATTGTTGCGATACTGGTAAGGCTAAAGTTAATTTTAAACCAGGCGAACAACTATCGTTACTAAAGATAACGGTAATTTCAACTATTACAAGGTCAATTACATTTTACACCCTTAAGTCCCGTCCCCCTTTTCTTTTCTACTTAAAATATATAAAGACTCTTGGCGTTAACGTTAACGTTAACGCCAACGAGCTGGTTAGAAACGGCTAAAGGCTTCTACTTGACTTTAAATAAAGGTACCTATAGTTTTATCTTTAAGGTTTTAATGTAATAGTGTTAAACCTAACGAAACCAAAAATACGTTAATGACATTAAGACTTTACCACCTATCCATTGACAGGCTATACAAAGTCCTAAAGTCCGTAGTGTATAAAGATGTGGAATACTCTGCTTTAAAAGCGATGAAAAGGCTTTACCAACACTGTCAAACTTATACTGAAGCCCCCCAAATTTTAAATTTATATTAAAAGATAATAAGAACTTTGATTACGAGGTTTTATCGATATATTTTACTTGGATAATAAGCCTTTTCTTTATGTCGTTGACTCCGTAACTTATTTTTACGAAGCCAAGTTTTTGAAATACCTTTCGATTAAAGATACGTGAAAAATACTCAAAATATTATAGATGAATACGTAATTAAGCCTATTTAACGTCGTTATGTACGATACAGATGCCAACTTTACAGCGGCGGAGTTTTAGGAAGATATAAAAATAATGAGTGTCCAGTGTAAATAGGTACCTATAAAAACCTACTAGAAAATTAGGAATATTGAAAGAGCATACGCCCTACTCAGCCGAACGTATAATATCTTTATTCTGGAAATCAGTAGCTTTACAGACCCGAAGGTACGTCTTTAAATAACAGTAAAGAGCCTGAAAGATACTGTAGACTCTAACGATCTAATGTTAATATTATTGATCTTTAAAACGTAACCATACCTAACGAGAAAATCTTTGCTATTAGTAAGTACTCAAAAGCGAGTTATAGCCTACAGTAAAGCTTTAAAGAAATTACGGAAGGAATCGGCACACCGCCATATTAACGACGCCCTTAATACCAGGAATGGCTCTTTAACAATCTACGTACTTACGTTGTCATTATAAAGTGAAATCCTTATATGGTGGAAACCGGACAAATAAAAGGGCCTATATAAAACCTTGGGTATTGCCAACTCTAAAGTATTTATTAAAACTACTAACAGTCCTATATCTTTCCGAACCACTTAGATTAAACCCTATATTAAGGCTACTTATAATAAGTACTATTAAGCTAAACGACCGAGCCAATACGAACCTCCTTTATCCATTATCGACAGGCTAATAAAATGCTGCCGGCACGGACGACCTCCGAAGAAAATAAACATTAAAAAGGAGGAATATACATTGGGTCGCATTTATAATACTCTTTGGGAAAATGGAGAAAAAAGAATAATGAAAACTTAGTACTAAAGATTCGAATATAAGGTATGATTGAAACCTTCGGTAAACTTTTGAAGGAAAGTGATAGAGTTGAAATGAACGGACTACTAATTTTAGTGGTTATACAATTTATATCGAAAGCCGATTTTAACCTTTTAACCCCGAATATTAAAATCTTTAAGTCGAAAATTATTTATAAGGTTAAAAGTAAAACTACACGGCGGCCATACGAAAATTCACGTTTAATCGCTTAAAGATACAGCTATAAGGGCTAAATTTGAATCATTACGTAGTCATTAACGATGAAGAAATTTAATTAGCGCTTGGTAATTGCCTTAGTAGCCAATTTAATAGCTAAAACTAAAGGAAAGTTTACGTTTAATAACCGTAATATAACATAAGCCTAAACATAATTAGTAATGGATTTATAGCGGATCGTACTACTGAAATTACTATAGGAACTATGTGTTATCTACCCTTTTAAAACGGTAATACGATATATAAAGACATTATAACGACTAATTAAAGCAGTAGTCTTTTAATTTCTAACCCAACAGTCGCACTTTAGATCGCGACTAGGTATAAAATCTTTGATCTACGACCCGTACTTGTTGGAAACATAAGAGAAGCATTTTGTCCTGGAAGGTATATAAACTAACGATACCCTATTCTTTGAAACGGCTGGTTTTGTGGTATTGGAACAGCAAGCGATTAAAAACTCTAAGTTCTAGAATTGCAAGCCGGTTACGAAGTTGACGAAGAGTAGTCAACTTAACTTTAATGGATCTTCAATCTAAATGTTTGGTGTTAATGCCGGCCTTAACTTTCGTTAAAAGGGTTAAGACACTGATTTAGCCACCATTGATAAAACTAAAGTGGCTAAGAACCAACAGTACTTTAAATAACGTGCTCATAGTAGTTATATTACTACTCTGTATAAACTGAAGATATTGTACGACCTATCTATCGCGACATAAGTATAAAAGCTAATAAATGTAGACTTTGACGGGCTAAATAAAAGGTTCGAATGGTAAATGCTAAACTTAAACCGAGGGGTTAATATGGTTTTAATCGACCTATCGAGGGCTAAAATAATAATCTTTACAGATAGATTTTTCGCAAATAATACCGACCTGTTTTTACAGATCGACTTTTTAATAACACTCGTTAACGAAGATGGGCGGAAGGACCAGTTTAGCATTATCGGTAATTTAATTCATTGGAGATTTATTAAGTGTAAAAGAATTATATGAAGCGTGCTAGTTTCAGAGATTCATGGCATAATGGCAGGCTTTAATATAATCATCACACTATAGGAAACCCTTAACCTTATTATTAGGCAGCTAAAGATTTCTCTTATCCCGGTAGTAATTTGTACCGACTCGAAGAACCTCTTCGAATGCCTTTCAAAACTGGGAACTACCACCGAAAAACAACTAATAATCTATGTAATAAAACTTCATAAAGCCTACAAAGGGAGTAAGATTAGAGTTTCGATGGATCAACGGTAAAAACAATCCTACGGATTCTATGACGAAGACATCGCTGAATAAGACCCTAGAGAGGGTTGTAAACAATAATAGGTTGACTATACGTATTGAGGGCTACTTTAATGGGTTTTCTGGAAATCTTAGGTCACGTAACTTCGGTTAAGAATATGTTGTCGAACTGGAAGACTGCTAGTGAACTAACGATGGCGACATGTTTAATTGGTATGACTAAAATAGAGGTACGTAAAAGTCTATAGCAGAAGAACTTTTTATGGGAATTGGTAAACTTGGACCTCGGAGCCATAGATCAATTGAGGTCAAATAGAGTTAAAATTAAGTGTAATTGGGTTTAATTGAATGTGGAAGTTAACTAGAATTAATAGGGGTTTGGCCAATTGACGAGGAGGTAATTCGGCAGTAACTGAAAAAGATTGGTTAATCACACTAGCGTGAGCGCACAAAGTAAAAAGCCGCCAGTCTTGGAATAATATTACCTACAAGGCAGTAGATCAACTTTAATTATAGTAAAGTTGACTATAGTGACTACAAGTTAAGTGTATTGTTTGGTGTAGACCTACTATATTAAGTATGAATCAAGTACAGTACACCAAACTTCATACTAGGATACGTTCCAAGCAATTGACCATAAAAATTAAAGTACAGACCGGCTAGTAGTCTGCCAAACCTAGAACAATACATCCAACATCTGATCACGCAATACTACTGTTACTTCGACTAATTGAATCGACAACGTTGCAGTGTCTAAAGCCCTAACAATAGGGTCTTCAATTGCAAAATAACTCAGAACAAATTATTGATAAAAATTAACGAACTTTAAAAATATTTATAGTTTTAATACCTATATGAAAGCTATTCATTTCCAGATAACACGTACTTTCTCTAGATTGATACGTGCCCTAATTTCAACTTCGATAATAAACACAAAGTATTTGAGTTTCCAAACGCCTGATTTGCATTATAATGTATTAAATTCAAGTTCAACAACGTTTAAAGAGTTTATCATTTGTTTCATTTTAGTATAATAATCATCAGGGGTACCGTTTCAATCAATTAATACACTGTGAAAATGAAAACTGTAGATATTATAAGATATTAATATAGTCAGCAAGAGTGGAAGGGAACGCTAGCAGAGTGTATAATTGAGTGTCACGGCCCAGCTGAAAGCTTATAATCTTTCATCTAAGGAGTATACTCTCCAAATGCTTCTTCTAACACTTATATACTTACAATACTATCTTTGAACATTATAAGATCTTTTTAATACTTTGAAGTAACAAATTAACCTATATTAATTGATAGCTGATTCGATAGATTATAGATAGTTTAGGAATGAATAGATAAACCTGAGTTGAATATTTATAACAAGATATTATAGCGTTCACAACTGTTCCTTACATGAACACTACCATTTATGAACACTTTGTAAAAGCTATGGGAAATGATGAAACTCTTAATAACTTGAAAAATATCAATACTATATTATTCATCCGTTTGGTATTTTTCCCTATTAATAGCATTCTTCTGCTATTATTTACTCGGTTATTATTTTAAACATATCTGAGAACTTTTTAAAAAGTGTTTCATTACGTATTCAACACCTAATTAATTAAGTTTTAAATACATTTACTGTGACCTATCCGACTAAAAACAGTTTTTTTACCGCTTATATACATTTTGAAAGCGACTAAAATAACTTTTTAATCGTTTATAACAACAATTTAAACGTCTCAAATAGCTTTCTAAATGATTATAACGAGACAGGTATTGGTAGAGCTTTAGCCCTTGCAAAGTTATCGATTAGACTGATCGAGGTAATAGTATTATTGCAACAGTCAAGTGGTGGATGTATTTTTCTAGGTTTGGCAGACTGCTAGCCGGTCCATACACTAATTTATATGGTCATTTACTTGGTTCATGCACTAGTATGAAGTGAATCAATTCCCTTCGAAATTATTTTAAGGCTTTACCATACATTGAAACCTTTTTTTTTTTCCAGTGTCTTCTAATAATATAAATTTAACTTTTAAACAAGAATATGCTTTGAAGATTGACAGGGTTAGCACTAGGCTATTAGGACTTACAGTGTTATTTTAGCCCTTTACTTCTATGTGAAAGAGTACCTCTCAATCTGTAAAGCTTTTAATATTTAATGTAATGATATAATACTCTTTTCTCAATAATATATACATCGTTTTCAATGTTTCTATATTTTAATAGGTTTTAAAAGGTACCTATTTGCGTTGGAATATTATTATTTTGATACGAACTGGGGAATTTGCCGCCATAAAATGAGTATTATCATTATAGATGTTAACGTTCAATAATTCTAGGTACGTATTAATTTACAATATGTTTAATATTTTTTATGTATACCTCGCCTATAAAGATATAAGGAACTTGATATTGTGAAAAAGGTTCATTAAGTTTACGACAAGAAAACCAGGTTTGGTATTAACATAGAGAAATGTTAGCTAAAATATTGTAATGAAATTCCTTATTATTATTTTTAAAGTAAATTTGAGTTTTCGAAGTATTTCAATATGGGTTTGTCAATTGTGGTAAAGTTTTTATATAGGTTTCAATACGGATTATTCTATATTTTTATTCCCTGCAGACTAAAGAAGATCACATGGTTCATCGAAAGTATATTAATTGAAACATCAGTAAAATTCAAGTATGTCTAACTTTATTTGGTTCATTACCGTTTCCTCTAATATTAGAGAATGAAATTATAAGTGTATATACCTAGAGGCGAAAGGAAACCTTCGACTATTTTTGACTTAATTATTAGCATTAACACTAACATTTATACTAACTATATTTATTTATTTTAAGAAAAGGAGGAATGGTGTAGGGATTTTGAAAATGTGAAAGGTAATAATTTCAAAAATTGTTGAAATAATTGTTTAATCGAATAACAATAGTTTTTTTCCACATTAGTAAAAGTTTACTGTAGCTTTGCTGATATTGTTATAATTGATCTTCGAAACGATACTTCTTTCCTTTTACAATACCCTGTGATGCGAATACATTTATACTAAGTATATTACTTCCATCGTATGTTAAATAATTCTTTAAAATGTGTTTTCCACATAACGATCGTAAATATTAAATATATGACAGAAGTTGAGAGTTTGGTTTTTATAATAGAGGTAGGTGTTGTCATTTGTTAAGTGATATGAAAAGACGTGGTCGTCTAGTTATTCGGTTTCTTTAGAAATAGTGTTTTTATATCACGTAATTCATTTTGACACGTAATTTTCATTGCGTCATACGTTTTTATCTTCCTAGGAACAGAAAATATCTGCTTAGGGTAATATATCAATTGAGTTTGGTATATACGTTTTTACAGTCGTAAACAATGATTTTCACTGATCAAAAAGGCCATCAAAAGTGGTATTTAGGCGTTGTAAAACGTACCTTGACTAGTTTACACCTGGAATGTTTACCTGAACCTTTTTACATATTATATTCTTGTTAAAGCATACCTATCACATCACCTGTTAGTAAAATATCAACCCATTAATGATCTGATTAAATTTATCTATAGGTATATTCTCCTCTTCTTTGGCTATTATTGTTATCTAATATGTTATAGCTCAATTCATATAGTATTAAGAAAAGTGATCGTTCTATTCGAAATTGTTTTTTTATTTCTTTATAAACTTTACGAAAGATACGTACCATAATCAAAGTACTTAGCTAATAATCTTCAATATAATATGTAATTTCATTGGTAAATAATAGGTGGAAACCTAAAGGTGAAATTTGTATTTACTTTTAAATAATGAAAAATGGTATCGTTGTCGTATTAAATCGACTATAAAGTTTTCCCTTAAATATTTTAATATCATTATAGATATTAGTAAAATCCTTAAAAATTATAGTTTATATCAACGATATTTATTAATATAGAAGATAGGTTGCAATAATTATTTTGATAATTAATAGTATTTTTTGTAGTTAACTAAAATTTCATACCTTCAACTTTTTAATAATAAAGGTACTTGTTAGTAGTTTCACTTTATGTATAAACTTTAATAGTAGAATATGAGGTAGATTTACGTATATAAGCGTATATTTTAGTGTTTTGAGTAGACGTACCGCATGAAGCTTTAACTTGAGGAATATTCTAGTGGTTTTGACGATCTATTTTAATTAATTGATGGGTAATGCCGACGTCAATCACTTTTTCCATATTGGTAGCAGTTGTTTTACGTATTTTTCTTTCGCTAAACACGTAGTCAAAGTTACTGCGAGTAGGGGTTGGACTGCTCAGTAAATCAATAGGTTTCTTATCATCGGAGTTTTAAGAGTTGTCGGCAGAGAGAACTTATTTAGGAATTAGGAGGTGGTACCTTAAAACGTATATAAATGCGCTGATGGTCGTTAGCAATGCCTTTTCCTCCAGTAAATTATAGAGTTAAGGGGTTTAAAGTTAACGAGTATAAAGATAATCCTTCCACAATACTAAATTAATAAGGGTTTTGATACATTCGTTTGTAATATTATTTGTAATAAAGATGACTCGTTTGTAAGTTTATGTATTTAATTGCATTTTCACTCATGTTCAAATCGTTCTTAATATATTAATAGTTTAGTTGTTGAAGGATTTACAGAAATATTTCAATTACAATCGATTCGACTGAATTTCTTATTAATATCTAATTCAACGATTTATTAATAGATGAAGTTTATTCAATATTCTTTCGTAAAGGATTCGTTAGTATCTTTACATTATAGGTTTTCGTCATGGTGTCTAGCAAAAAGGGATCCAAAGGCCTTAAGTTCCGTTAGTCTAGTATTTTTGTCGGTAAGGTCTTTACCTATTCACGTGAAATTAAATGAGTAGAAGAGTAATGATAAGATTGTTATATTTGTAGTAAAAGATAGGGATCAGGATGGAGTATTCCCGAGAGTGCACACCACGGATGGAAGGTTATAAACCTGCCATCCGGGCAGTGATCCTTTTGCCATGCGCTCTGAGATACCCAATCCAGACTGCTCCATATATAATATACTTGGCGTTTTGTAAGAGTGTAGCCTACATCGTGACACGTTATCGTAGACTTTGTAGTAAAGTACCTTGCAATACAGTGTACTGCCATTTGGTCTATATATACTATCTATAAGGGTATATAGTTATATCTATATAGGTAATATTTTCTTTTTTTTTCCTATATACTCATAGTATAGTAACGATAGTGTAGTAAGCTCATATACGTAATCCTGTAATGACAGTATAGTTATGGTACAAGTTGTAAAGGTCTAAATCACTAGGTTTGGTAGTAATAGTATAGTTGCGATACTAATTGTAAAGGTTCAAATTAGTAAACCCTGGCCGCGGTGGTAATTGTAGTAAGGACCTGGTTAGGGTAGTTAATAGGTAACGACATGGTTGTTAATTTTGATTAATCCTGATGGAAGTGTAATTACGTAGGCATTATAAAGGTAATTGCATAGGGTTGATTACGTCGTTACGTATTTTGGGTTAGTATAAAAAGATATATCGTTATCGGTTTAGATAAAACTTTTTTTCTCTTTAAAGGCGCATATTATTAGTTAATGTAAGTCTTTATCCTAATTTAACTTAACCTTTATTTCAATTAACTAATTTTAATCGTTTTGATAGATAGGTTATTGAACTAATGCCTGCATACTAAACTTACTTTTAAATAGATATCGCGTAAGTTTAGGTTTGTTAAGCGTCGCTTAGCATGCGCTTGTCACCTTGCCGCCGCCGCCGCCACTGCTGCTGCTGCCGCTGCCTATATTGCTACCACTATTACTAATAATAGCCCACCCTCCTCAAGTATTATATCCTTAATCATCGCCTCCCCCCCGGCCTTACCATACCTCGCCGCCACCGTTTCCTTAGCCTTTTCTTTCATTACCACCGCCACCCTTTCGCCGGCTTCGCTAACCACTGCCGTCGCTACTCCCTTACTGGCCTCTCCCGCCTTTGCTATTCCTCGGTACCCCCCAACTGGTCTTATTCGCTTTTGCCGCTACCGCCACCCCTTTCTTTCTCCCCTTCCCCTTATCCTTAAGATTCCAAGAGAAAGATAGGAAACTTTTAAGGTTATAGATCTTACCCTTTACTTACGAGTAAAAATCCCCTTATCCGTAAGGCTCCCCTAGCGTCGTAAGAGTAGCCTTGTAAAGATTTTCCGCGGTTTGTATTACTTAAGTCTACCCGTATATATTCTTTTAATATTTTTGTAGATAAGGAGCAAGAATCGGACCTACTCCGTTGCCTAAAGCTTCGTATCGTTAGGGTGCGTTACGAGAACTTTTTAATGCGTAAAGCATTGGAACAGTGTATTCGGGTCCGTAGCCCCTGGATGCTAATAGACACGCCTTGGTCTAAGGGCATATAACCTAATGAATGGGGCCATATCCTTACCGGTGCCGATGGCATCGATGGCGATAATGGTGGTAGCGCTAGTATAAAGGAGGAGAGCGGCATGAAGGATGGTAGGGACGCGACGGCGCCGCTTTTTTCTTCTCCTTTTGGCCGAGATTAGCTGCCCCTTTTGGCCGGGTCGGTGCGCCCGACCATATTAATGTTATTACTTTCCTTAAAATCGTTTATAAATAACAAACGAGACTAAAAGTATATAAAATAAAAATAGGAAATACACCAAATGCGGTGCTATATCGAAAATTAAAATAGAGAGAGAAAAATAATAAAATACCCGGCAGATCCGAAATACTTAAAATAAAGGGTAAAAGTATTTTAAAAGCAGTGTGAAGTCGTATATCCGAACCGAGAAGGGCTAATATAGAAAGAAATCATCGTGTCAAAGGATATAAGTAGAAGTGTAACGATATTTTAGAAGAGGCGCAAAATGGTAAATCCAAATATAAAAAGAAAAAGAATAAAAAATTCGATAGGGTCGAGGTGTATAAAACAAAGAGTAAAAAAACATTGGGAGAAGCGCGAAATAATAGGGTTAAATGAAGGTATAATTGGAGAGCGGTGTAAATGGAGGATCTCGGACCGTTTTAAATTGGTAAAAGCGTTATAATTATTTATCAGGGTAATAAAAAGTTTTTAGTAACCCTTAAAAATAGCATGTTTGTCGATATCAATGATTTTAGTACATCGTTCGGGGTAGCCCTAATTATCGCATCCGTTAGGTTGGATTTTCCATCGATTTATTTTGTTTCCTCGATTTCCTGGCGTTTATATAACTCGCATAAAGTTAAAATATCTATTATTAAATGTTTTTCGTTGGTAGTGCCTAATTTTACCAGACATTTATAAAGCTTAAATGAGTGAGTATTCATAATTAAAAGGATGGGGCGTAAATTAAGGTTAAAAAAATTATCCGGACCGTTATCATTATAGTGATATTCGAATCGAAATCTTTAATTATGTTATAGATTTCAGAGAAGAAAACGTTTTTCATAACCCTTTTGTACTTGGTAGAGTTTTAATAGATAATATTTTTACGGAGCGTAAAGTCGTTTCTAGCCGGTGTTTTGTTGCCGAGAATTAAAACGAAGTTTATTTACGAATTATAATCGGAGTCATTAGCGAAAAACCCGTTAGTAAAAATGAATTGCTTCGTAATACGTATATTTAGCGTTATAAATTGTAAACCGCGTTTTGGATGGTGTATTTGTTATAAAAAGCGTTTTTTAGACGTTTTTTATATATCGTTTAACGGGGAAGTTTGGTATTACGCAGCGACCGAAAGGTTAAATACTGTTTTTGGTTGTATTATAAAAGCAACTTAAGCGTTATATACGCGTTGGTTTTTGTATTCGTCGGCCTATTTTATATTATTCAAAACAATAAGGGTCACTTTGTCTTACTATCTTTTTTATGTAAGGCCTAAAACACCATTCCGAAAAGGAAAGTGGCGCCGTTAAAGTTTATTATATGGTCTTCCGTTAGGTACGTCTTGGGTTTCGATTTTAAGCCGGCCTCCAAAAAAAAAATTAAATACAGAAAACGAGGCGTTATAAAACATTAGTATGTCATTTGTTTTTATACCTATTAGTATAAAGCCTTTAAAGCAGGACGTTAATACTAATAGGCATAGGTCAAAAATCGAATTAGTTATCACAAGCTGCTTTTTATAATGCCTTTAGTAAATGTCATATTAATAAACACCTATTTTAGCCAAACCATAAAGTGGTTTTATAATACGTAAGGTAGTTTTAGGTAGGTGGTATTTTTTAAAATCTTTAGGTATATCGGTGATAATACGTCGTTTAAGAAGCTCCTTAGACTAAGTATATGCTTTCGTTATGTTACGGAGTTCGACATATAAGCTGTATGGTATATTAAGGAAGGCTACGAACGTAAGAATTATATGGTGGTTGGCCCGTTGTAAAGTAAGCGATTAGGTTATAATATTCTTTTTACCATTATTGTTGTAACCTTTTATAATTAGGCGGGTCTTTTGGTAAGACTTTCTGATTTTATCTTTAATTTCGTAGACGAGGAAAGTGGGGAAAATTCTGTGGATACTGTAGATCGCTGGGTTGAATCGTTCAAATCGAAATACGCTTTGGTTGATTAAGGTAGAAATTTCTGTTCAGGTAGATTATTCGAACGAGGTACCTGGAATGGTCATGGTGCCGTCGTGACAAAGCTTTGGTCTTAATTCGCAGTCAGCTATTTTTTTTAAACAAATTGATAAAGGAGCCTATAGTAAAGGTCACGGGGAGTTTTTTGAATTTTAAGCTAAGAGGGTGGCCCCGGCAGCGGGGTATTGGTGGATTTACTATAAATATGTCGTTTTCGTTTGGTGGAAACGGGCCAGATACAGGATTTAGGGGATAGGTTAAAACTAGAAGTGGTTTGGATTCGTCTTTTTAGGGGGTATTTCGTTAGCAGTTTTGTTAGAATTATAGTTTCGGACTGCTTCTTTTCATTTTCCTTTTGTATTTTCGTATTATTATCTTATGAAACAATTTTGTACCGTTTGAAAAATTAACAACATATTATAGCCTTTCAACCAGTTAATGTTTTAGAAATTAATTTATCCGTCTTTGGTTTTCCAAATTAGTACCTTAAATCGTAATGGTAGGTTTAAAACGCTAGTTTAGCATGGGCTATTTCTTGTGGATAACGCATTAGATATATCGTTTTTAGATCGTAAGGAACATAATATTACCATAGCCTTTATTATAGCATTCACCTTTTCTACCGTAGTTGATAATAGTATAAAGTTTATATAGATCCTTGGGTAAGCATTGAAACTAAATAACGTGGGGATAAGCCTACTTGGGCCAAAGATTTTGTTAATGGCGTTAACCGTTATCTAACGAATAGATTTTTTATAATTAATATATTTTAGGTTTTTGATAATATTGTATAGGATGTTTTAAGCGGTTCGTAATAACGTTTACATTTTCCAATGCCTTACAAGGTTTTCATTAGAATTTGCTTATATTCGTTGCCAGTTATCCGAACTTTAGCACGTTATTCGGTTAAGTCGAAGGCCGTACTAACGTCGTATGTGATTTAATTTGAGGGCTTTATGTAAACTTTTAACTAGTAATTAACCAAAGCGTTTTGAAAATTTGTAGCGAAAGCGTTTCTTATAAAATTGGCGGTTTAAAATAATGTTCTCCCATCGACAGCGTGTAAAGACAGTTGGCTATTTAAATATAAAATCTTAATAATTCCCTCGCAGTTAAAGTTTATATCGTTTTAAAGGCGAAGTTTCAATCGGTGTAAGACTTGTAAATATAGCTGATATTTATGGTAAAAATTTTCGATAACCTTAAGTATGTCTTTTTCTATATCCGTATAGCCTGCAGCGTAAAGCAAGCGTAAAAGGCGTTTTGCAACCGGGTATCCGAATCGGCGGTGTAAAATCCGTAATTTCGGTTACGTTAAGTAAATAGCCTTAATTATATATATTTCTATGGAAAACCACAGGTAGCCGAACTTAATCCGAAGCGGTTCGAATACCCTATCCGAGGCGCGGATAAGATAGTTAGTCGTATTTTGGACTTTAATTCCGAGCTTATTGATATTAGTTAATTAGAGTAAAAATGGTGTTTTAAAGTCTATTATGTCAAGTTTAACTGGTCCTAAACGTGTGTTTATAACGGCCGTCCTAAATGATAACGCTTTACCTTTACCAAATAAAACCTCGCAGTGTTTTCTTATATAATTCAGCTAAAACTTCGGGGATTTTATTACGAAAGCATAGAATTTTCGTTTTCCGGCCGTTAAAATTTTAGCAGTACCAGTATCAGGTATAATTCCATAGAAACGGCTGCCATATCTGTCTGAAAGTGTAAATTGTAACGTTTTGTAAGAGTTAAACACGTGTTTACGTAGTCGAAGCTTGTAATGTGTAAGAAAAAAACGTTTTGTAGCCTTAGGAAAATGCGTTAAGCGGTTTCGTCATCGTAAGCTATCAGGTAAGTATCGTTACCTTTAAAATCATTATCGTCAGATATATATTCATAAAGGTAAACGTTAAGCCTATCGTTTATATCTTTGTACTCGGCTACATATACTTTGAAATTGGCATTTATCCGGTCCTTAAATATAGAATCGGCTTAAAGCTGTAGTTTAATTTAAATTTACTCGTAAACGTGGTAGTTAGTAAACCAGCAGCCGATTTTTCCGTTTACAATATATCGCTTTTATAGAATTACAGAACTCCATATACCTTTTCGAAAGTATTATTATAGCTGCGATACGTTTCACCTATTTCTGAAAGATGGTTACTATCCCTTATTGTTATGATTTATTCTTTAATACCTATATTTTTGACGTTAGTTTTACTTTGTATACACTTTCAATGATTGATCTAAAACGTGGTAAATAGTTTCGACGAGGTTTACTTTAGTAATTTAACCTTTATCTTTACTTTTATCGGCTAAAATACTGATCCGAGGCTTGCTTGCCGGAGTATAAAGCTTTTAGAGAAAGTTTTACGGTTTTTACTAAATGTCTACAAGTTCTTTTTTAATTGAAAAATTATAAGGTTAAAATCCGGGTTTTCGCGGCTTGTTTTCATTACTACTTGGATAAATAGTTTATTCCCCTTATATTTCGGTTTAAAGGCTGCCTGGAATTCTCGAAACTTAACTAATGAAGCTGTAAAAACTTTCTTTATGTTTTTATCGACGTTTTCTTATTAATTTTTCACGATTTTACAAGTCGTATTAATCCAGTTTTTATCGTAAAGTTCATTGTTAATCTCCGTATCGAAGTGGAAATTCAGGCGGTTATAATATTTCGCAAATATATACTCTTACCTAAGGTGTTATATATACTATTCTTTAGATTACCCAGACAATATACCGGGTAAGATAACGTAAAACTAAAACGGTTTGATATCCAGTCTCTTATATATATTAAGTATAACACGTATATTAATATGGAGTACATCATATAGCTCGCCACTATAATTTTTGTTTTTATTCCAAAGCCTGGTGAAGTTGGTAATCTTCATAAAATCGCTTTTATTAGTTGGAAATTGTTGCGGTAAAATATTACGGTCGGGGTCGTGATCAACGGGAATTAATCTGTAGGGCACGTATTAGCGTTGTACGCCATTCTTTGTTTCCTAAAGCGGGTTGTTTTCGATGTTTCGAACGTTCCCATTATAGCCGAAACAAGTTGTTTTCGGTGTTTCAGCCGCTTCCGCTATAGCCGAACGGGCTATTGACCTTGTTTAAAAAGTGGCTTGGTGTTTGACTTTGATTTATAATATGTGCCTGTGTAAATGTGTATTGTATTTATGTGGTAAATAAAAATCGTATTTGTTTTTCTTCTTCCTCAAGGAATTGACTTATAATTTAAAGTGAAATTATAATATTAGGTCGTTCTAAGACGTATATTCATCGTTTTATCAATTTCTTTCTATATTCCGTTAAGTAATATCGCTTTATGATACCTTTTGGTAGAAATATTTATCTTTCCAATTAAACAAGTCGATAAATTATACTATTTTGAATAGAGCTTATGTAAAACGGTTATTCCTGCCTCCTAGAGTATTAGTACCCTTAATTCGTAGTCAAATTCGTAAGGTTTTGGCAATAAAGGGGTTTACTATTTGCCATACGCCTAAAGTTTAGTTCTAAAATCTTTTATTAAAATTATACAGCATATTAGATCCTTAGGATATCTCCTCTCAGTAACGAAATATAATAGTCAAAATATATGTGTTTGCCGTATATAGGTTTAGTTTTTTAACTGGTGTATCGATAGTGTTGTCCTTAACGTCCAAATTAATTTCTTATATTATAAACTTTTTGATTTTCCTATATTCTGCTACGAGGTCGAAGTAAATGTTAACTTTTTCCGAATTCGTTGGCATTAGGCCTATAACTATAATTATATTGGAGCGGTTAGGGTTGGGTATTTCTGCGTGTATGTAATGATCACTTTAAATACCCGTGAGTATATAGAAGGTGTGAGAGGGTTTATCTTATCAAGAAGGTAGTAGAGGTGCTGAGTGAACAATATCGCAACCGTGCAAGTAATTATCAAAAGCTGTGAGGCTATTCAGATGTGTAGACTGAATACTTAGATTGACAACTAAAGAGATAAGAAGGAAATACTATCTATGTGGTAATGACTATATTCTTATATTCTATGACCTTCATACCATCTTCAGTACTGGACCGCGGAAATCGCTGGTCGCTTCCTGCGGTCTTATGTAGTATCGACTGAACCGTTTTTTGGTCCTTGCGGTCCCAACCCTAAGCCTGGGTTCTTATATAAGAGATACCCCCGCTTCATGTGTTGGACATCAAGCTTCTGATGGCGCAGCTGGCCGCTGGCCTGTTCCATGGTCTGCATTTGGTCCTTAGGTTATAACAGTATATTTGGTATGTTAGAGCGGCATAAAACGGTGGTTTTGTGTTATGGTTGGATTTAGGTACGTTTAAATTTCAAAGTTTAGGATCATTCGGGAAATATAAAGTAAATCAAATAATTCAAGCGGTCGAGGTAAAGTTACTAACGATTACCAGTAAAAAAGAATTTCAAACAACGTAAATAAAACATAACTATAAACTAGTTAGGCGTTTTAAATCATTTTCATTAACGTTTGGTAACATTTCGTGAGTTAAGCGATTAGGAAAACTTCAATGTTACAAATAATAAATTTAAAATATATAAGTCGAACGTGAAAAGGTAAATAGAGGAAAAGAAATTTAGGTGTGGGGAAGTGTAATATATGATTTAGTGTATAGGTTTTAATTCGTATTTGGCAAGCGGTACGGATTATCGTGTCGTAGTCGCTTTTGCGAAAACAAGCGGTTTGGTTATTTCGATTGTAACCGATTTTAGGTTCGTAAACGGTTTAGATACTATATTCGTAGCCGCTTCTATTTTTTGTAAGCAGTTCAGATGTCGATTTCAAATCGGAAGGATTTTAACGAAGGGTTTCGAAACTCGGTAGTTTTAGCTTACGTAACCTGGTACGTGATAAAACGCTTTCTAAAAAGTGTACAAGTATGTTAAAACGCCAAATAAGGGTAAATAATAACATAATTGGGCTTTTAGTAAATAAAACGTTAACTAAGGGTTAATAATATCGTATTGAAGTTATCTTTTTTAAAGTTACTTAGCTTTTATAATTTTTGTATACATTTCTTATCATTTTCATGAAAACGTAATATTAAATTATATATAATTAGAACCACTATAACATCTCGTTATATGTATTTAACTTATATGTTTATTTTTTCCCCTAGGCTATCTATAATCAACCAAGTCGTATACTAATTAGTATCGGTAAAGTTATTATTCATTTACGTAAAAGTAATTGAATAAAAGAGTAATTATAAGATTGGTATAGTTGTCAAAAAAGATAGAGATCAGGAAGAAGCATTCCAAAAATTGCACGCCACAGATGTAATGTTATAAACCTTCTATACAAGCAATGGCCCCTTTGCCGTGCGCTTTGTGATAATCAATCCAGAACGCTCCATGTATTTCTGTGCGGTCCAGAATATCCATTCCAGAACGCTCCATACATAATACACTTTACGTCTTACAAGAGTGCAGCCTGTAGCGTAACACGTTATCGTGCACTTTGCAGGAGAGCACCTTGAAATATAGTGCACTGCCATTTGCCCTATGCATACTATCTATGAGGGTAAATAGTAATATCCATAATTTTTAATAGCTATCTTGATGTTTTGGCTAGCGGATTAACGTCGGTTTAAGCATGATAGAGACTTTTCTATTTGATAATAGTGTAATATAGCTTTTTATTTTGCTTCAATAGTTATCTATATAGAATTAACGTATTTACATGTCTTCTGATCTGGTAATTTTCCGGGATAGGAAAATATTGACAATCTTGCAATATAGAAAAAGATTATTATAGTGGGAAAGGTTGAAGTTATAAGTGGTTTATTGATGAAGTTATTATTTACCGTTAAAAGGTTTTGGAATTAATGGTTTGAAATTTGCGATTTTCAGTAGTAATAGTAGTAACGACCTAACCTTTTTCACACCTTTGAGGTTTTAGTAACTTAGTATTCGATTTTTGGAGATTTGGAACCTTTAGTAGTCAATTTTGACGCTTTTCTTCAAGATTAGTCAAAAGAAAAATTTTGGTGGTTTCAATAGCAATAATATCGTTCTTTTTGAACTTCCGTGAAAACTGATATCATTCAGAACTTTTCTTTACTTATTTCCGTAAAAATTCGACGCAATTCGTAAAAGACGTCCTCAAAATATTTCCTTTACTTAACAATATAAAGCGTAATTAGAATGTATCTTTTTTTCTACTTGGTTTATATATGCTTAACCTAATAAGCACTGATTACTATTTGAAGAACTTTAAATATTATAATGTCCTAGATTCGAAATGTGATTGAAGTAACAGTAGTATTATAAAGGTCAGGTGGTGGATTATTCTTTCTTCTAAGTTTTGTATACAGCTTACCAGTCTGTACACTACTGTAATGATCACACTAAATACCCGTGAGTATGTAGAAGGTGTTCAGAGGGTTTATGTTAGCAGTAAGGTAGCAGAGGTAACAAAGGTGCAATATCAAGACTGTGTTCGAGTGATGATCAGAAGCCGTTAGGCTATTCAGGTGTGTAGACTGAATACTTAGATTGACAACTGAAGAACTATCTAATGAAGCTATCTAAGGTGGTGATGACCATGTCCTTATATCTAGTTCCTTCAGTTGGTACCCATACTGGGGGTGCTCCAGTATGAGGTTTGCGGGATCACTGGTGGTGATCCAAGTGATCCAAGTGAGCCGGTGATCCAGGTGATCCAAGTGATCCAGGTCACGTGACTTCTGCTGAGTCATCCGTTGTCCAATTGCCGTGCCGTACATGGGGAATGTGCTTTGTAAGCGTAGTGGGGAACATGCAGCGTCAGAGGATCCAACTGCAGTTCGTGTCATAACAACTACTTTGTATAGGTTATTGCTTAGCTCGTGCCTTACATTTAATTTGGAACTCTATCATGATCAACTTGAAGCCAGTGCAGTCAATTATGACTTCATTGTACTTGGACGCTATTAAACAAAAAGAAAATTTTATTGGTGTGAAAAACGAATTAATTGTAATAGTTATGAAATAACTGTGGTGTGCCTATTGAATAAAGGGCATGAATCAAATTTTAACCTATATAAATTGAATTATATATTTTTTAACATCCTACGTAACTTGAAACTTAAGTAAAACCTTGATTCATGCAAATAAAATCAGTTACTTCGACTTGAGTGATTTGAATTGACTATAATTGCAACATCTAAGAGTATACTAACAATTTGCGTCTTTCTTCATTATGACTCATTACTTCGCGCCAATGTACGTTTTAGTAACTCATAATAAATATGGTTTCACTTGCTAAAATGTTTAAACAATTCAAGAAAAGCCATGACCACGGGTACTATATGAAGCATAATATGGATATAAACATTATTCACACGTTTGTAACAGAAGTAATAACGACCGGCCCCACCATCGCTTTGATAACAATTTCCGGCGCTTTTTCTACGGAAATCTAATGTTATACAAATAACGTAAGGATAAATTATTTTTTGAAGTCATGATATATTTTATGTGCCTTTCAAAAAAGCGTTTAACACAAGCGGTTTTCATGAATCGTGTAATTCTTGACCTGAAATGTTCTTACTAAATTACTATATTCAATGTTTAAGTTTGTGAAAGGTTAATAATATATTAAATAACGGCGATTAAAACACGAATATAATGATACGTTCGCGTTTATAGTAAAGATGCTTTTCATAACGCGTATTACCACTTTTACAACTAAGTATTCCTAACAATAATCAATTGTTATTAAATTTGTATTACGGGTATCACACCGTTCTCCAATTATCTACTAATACAATTTTCATTGGTATTTAAAGTGTTATATATATAAGTGAACGATAAATGTTTTGAAGTACGCTTAAAATATAATATTATTGATGTTAAAGACCAAAAAGGTGTTATTTACGTTACAAAGTTTACAATTTTAATACTATTTTAATTACATAACATTAAGGTGGGAAATTTATAACCAAATTTATTTTAGAAAATAACTATTGAATTCAAAAGATTATATTCCAAATACTGTTACGATATGTAATTCTAGTAAATCATAGATTGAAATTAAATATTGAAACACATAATGCTTATATACAGGCCAAATAAATAAATATAATATTTGTAAGTACGAATACAATATTTACTAGTTTTACGAATATAATACTAATTAAAAACCGGTTGAAAGTATAATGTAAAAAGTACTAATGTTGTCGGTAAGGTCTTTACCTATTCACGTGAACGTAAAGAGTACAATAGTAATCGTAAAGATTAGTAGTATATATTGAAGATAGGTCGAGCAAAGAGAGAAGAGACATCCAGATGGTGCACGCTTTGGGAGGGAGTTTATAGGCTTTCATCCGTGCAGTGACACTTTACTATACACACTGCTAATTTCCTTGTTAAGTAGTGGTACTCTACCGTATACATTCCTAAAACCCTTTCCAGGTAGTAGCACACTATTATATACTTTGTAAGAATATGCCTTACGAAGTGGTACGTTACTGTACACTTATGCATAAGTATAAACTATAATGTGACCGCTTACTAATGATAAATATATATAGTAATATCTATATAAATATTTATTTTTCTTCAATGCGGCTTATATTCGTAATTTAGTAGCGATAATTTGTATCCGTAATATAGTAATAGAAATTTGGTTTATAATACAACTCAGCCAGAATTTTAATGAAGTGGTTACGGCGTAAATTCGTAAAAACTTGGATTAATAGTTTTGGCTGCAGTAATAGTTACGGTGTAAAATTATAAAGGTTTGGATTAGCAGTTTTAACCGCGATAGTAATTATATTAAAGGCTTAATTAATTTGTGTAATTGGTAACGGTATATGTATCGATAATGATATAGTTACTAATATTTATAAGGTGGTAATTTTGAAAGTATAAAACAATTATCGGTGTTACGTATTTTAGGTTTAATATAAAAAAATCGTTATTGGTTGAAATAAAACCTTTGTTTCCCCCTTAACGACGCACCTCTCCGTATACTGTGAGTTTCTAACGAGTTAATTAACGTACATATACCTGAATTCCTATTTTAATCAATTATCTGCACCGCTTTTATATTTTAGTTATTAAAAGAACGTTACATTTTAACTTTTTCTGAAAACAAAACATACGTAAAAACCGTTTTCTTAGTCAACGATTGACGCGGAAACGCAAACGCGAGATGGGTATTTCCGCTGCCACACGCCGGACCGCTTCCAACGCCTCCCCTAGCCCTGCCTCCTCGGGCAATATATCGTCGATTCCGGCCTTTTTCTTCTCCCCCTTCGCTACCGCCGCCGCTGATAACGCCCCTACTCCTACTCCCCCCTTTTACCCCTTCTCTTTTCCCCTTACCCCTTAGCGAGAGGAGTAAAAATGTATTAAAATTATTGACCCTACCCTTTTGTTATATGTAAAAACCTCTTCATTTGTAATAGCATCCCCCGTTCTCCTAAAAGGTAATTTCATAAATTTATAACAAGGTCAATATAAATAATTTCATTTTCAATTTCTATTATTTTGACATTTTCGTCCATAAGGTGGAAACGGTCGATATAACCTCTTGCTTCGAGTTATAGTTCATTAAGGTACGTCGCAAAGTCTCTTTAATACGTACAACGTTAAAGCGATATACCCAAGTTGGTATCTTCATGCCACTGATAAATATATCATACTTACCTGATATCGTGTTTACAGTTACAGGTAAATATATTAACGATTATTACCAAAACGGGTTCAATTAGCTTATTATTACTGTTACAAACGAATCAATAACGAATACGCCCCCGTTTCAATATTCCCAAAACCGTAAGCCGAAGCCTTATTAAATGCCTACAGTTTTCACGGTAAGTTTACTTTAAACCCATAATCCTAACCGCGACTAATAGTTACCTATTATTCTAATACATTATTCGAGGCATTTTTCAAAAAACAACTACAATTGTAATAGTTAAAACAAACCGATATTAACTAATAATAAGCATTGAACGGCAGCCGAAGGAAACAGTGATCTTTATTACCGCCTAAAAGTCAGGTATATATATATATATTACGTAAGTAAATTCGACAACGTTATTGAATGTAGTCGGTAAAAAGGTAAGAACCTTTTTTCTCCCTTACTTAAAAGCATATAACCCAAAAGGTGAGGCCCTATATCTAGTAGTATCGATGATAGCGTCGATAACGGTAATAGCGGCGATGCTAATAGAAACGATGGCAGCGAGGATGGCGGGGATAAGATAATAAAAACGACGACAAAAACGAGATGCCGCCCTTACCCTCCTCCTTTAACAGCGACTAACTGCCTATTTTCATTATGCCGGTTTATCTGGCCATAGTTTCATTCGTAATAAGATGATAAAATTACTTTTTCAAAAAATCGTAACATAAGAACAAAATTTAAAGGGTACAAAGAAAAATATATACTAACAAAAGTCATAAACAGTGAAAACAAAAGTAATGATATATTAAAAGCCAGGCGAACACTAAATTTAAATCACTAGTAAACTTTAAAAGGGGTGCACATAGTCAATTTGAATAACAACAAAATACTAAGAATGTTATAAATTATCTAATTAAAGTAAAATGATGAAATCTCCTTAATAATTTTAACAAAAAAAGATTTTATTAATATCAACGTTTTGAATGACCTATTTGATGTGCCCTTAATTAGCATATTTATTAAGTTCGACTTCCTAATAATCCACCACATTACGTTGATCTTACAACACTCGTAAGATTCTTGTAAATCTATAATATCGATTATAAGGTGCTTTTCATTTGTAATACCGAACTTAACAAATTATTTGTAAAAAGAAAAGAAGTTAGTGTAAATCACTAAATGGAAAGGTTATAAACCAAGGTTTAAAATGATTATCTGAACCATTATTATTATAGTAATTCTGGAGTCGAATCCGCCGACTATACCGTAGATTTTCGAGGCTAAAACGCTTCGAATGGTTCGTTTAAACTTTATTAAGCTTTAATAAATAATGTTTTGATAGAGGGTAAATCGGTTTCGAAAAGATATTTCGTTACCAAAAATAAAAATTAATCTCATTTATAAGCCATAATTGGTATAATCTATAAAGGAACCGGTAGTAAAAATGAAAATAAATTGTTATAAGTAAATAAAATGGTACGAATCGTAAGCCGCGTTTTAAGTTATTTATATGACACTTAAAACGATCATTAAATGCCTTATATACGTTATTCAAAAAGTCTATTTAACATTATACGGCGACTAAAAGGTTAAATACCACCTTCGACTAAGTTATCAATACTATTTAAACGTCCAGTATACGTCAACATTTATATTTATTAACTTGTTTGGTATTTAATAATCCGATTAAAGTAAATTTATTCAATTACCCATTTTAAACAAGGTTGAAAACTTTATTTTTAAACGTAATTATCACGTTGATAAAGTCGATTACGCGGTTTTCCGCTAGATACACTTCGGGTTTAACTTTTAAGCCGGTCTTTGAAAGCTTTATTTCCTTTATTACAGAAAACGCTGTATTACATAAAATTAATATACTTTCCGTTTATATACCAATAAGAATAAATTCTTTATAAAGTAGTATTAAAATTAAAAAATATGGGTCGGAAATTAAACTTGCTATTTCGAGCCATTTATTGGTATAGCTTTGGATATTGCAACATCTTTGATTTGATTGGTCGAAGTAACAGTAGTATTACGTGGTCAAATAGTAGATGTATTGTTCTAGGTTTGGAAAACCGCTAGCCGGTCTATACAGTAATCTGTATAGTTAATTTCTTGGCTCATGCTATAGTATAAAGTGAGCGTATACTGTACTTGCTTTACAGCTAATACAGTAGGCCCGCACAAAATAATACACTAAACTTACAGTTGGTATATTAACCTTAAGGTCAGTAAAGTTGACCTAATGCACTGCAAATACTATTATTCCAATACTAGCGGCTTCTTAATTTACACGCGCACGCTAATATAATTGACCAATCTTTTCTAGTAAGTGTTAAACTACGAATTTTTTAACTATCTAGACCCCAATTAATTTCAATTAACCCCCGTATTGGATTACATATATTTACACCTAAATTGGCCCCAATTGCCCTTAGTTGCTCCACGGCTCTGAGGTCCGACTTTATCGACTCTTATAAAAGATTTTTCAGGTATAAACCTATATAGTTTTTTACTTTAGCCGTGATAATCAAACAAATTAACATCTTTAATCCCCGGGCAATTTTTCAGTTTGTTAATACATCCTTAACCGCTGTCACGTCATCTAGGCTTGTCAGGCGACTTATTAATATAGCTCTTGAAAAGTATAGTCAGCCTGTCATTATTTATGAATTTTTGAAGGTTTTATTCGGCAATACATTCGTTATAACATTAATAGTATTATATTTGTCTCAATTCACCGAAATTACTTAATCTCTCTCCTTTCGTAAGCTTAGAGGAATACTATTACGTCGATTATTAGGCGTTTTTCGCTAATAGTTTCGAGTTTCGAAAAGCATTCGTATAGGCTTTTCGAGTCGGTACAAATCACCACTTGGATAAAAGTAATCTTTAACTAACTTATAATAACGTTAAGTGTTTCCTAAAATGCCATACCTATATTAAAGACTATCATTATACCATAAATTCTTAAATTTAACACGCTTTATATAATTCTTTTACATTTAACAGAGGTTTAATGAATCATATTACTGATAATGCTAAACTGTTCTTCACTATTATCTTTATTAATGGGGGTTATAAGGAAGTTTATTTATAAAGATAAGTCGGTGTTATTTACAAAAAGCTCGTCTATAAAGATCATTAATTTAGCCTTCGATAAATCAATTTAAACCATATTAATCCTTCGGTTCAAATTTCGCATTCAATATTTAATCTTTTTATTAAGCCGGTTAAAGTCGTTACTTATCGGGACTTATATTTATACAGCGATAAAAAGGTCGTAAAAGGTCTTCTATTAACATAAGATGGCAATATAGTTGCTGCGAGTACACTATTCCAGATATTGTTAGGTTTTAGCCACGTTAGTCTTATCGATTATAACTAAGCTAATACCCTAGCCCTTTTAACTAAAGCCAAAACCGGTGTCAAAATCAAGTATACGGATTAACAATCCGTTAAAGTTAAGTTAATTACCCTCCGCTAACGTTGTAACTGACTCGTAATTTCAGAACTTAAAGTTCTTAATTGCCCATTATTCCGATACTACAAAGTAAGACATTTTGACGAAAAGGGTATCGTTAATTTACACACCCACCAGGCAAAATCCCCTTTTTACGTTACTAATAAATACGAGTTGTGTTGGTAGTGCCTTAGATTGTTGCAATGTTGTTGATTCCAATCGTGGTTGAAGTAACAGTAGTATTACATTGGTTAAGTGGTGGATGCATTGTTCTAGGTTTAGCAGACCGCTAGTCGGTCTGCACTGTAATTTGTATGGCCAATTGCTTGGCCCGTGCCCTAGAGTGAAGTGCAGCGTACTGCACTCGACTTACATCTAATGCGGTAAGTCTATACAAATAATACACTTAACTTACAGTTCGGTTAACTTTACTATAAGTAAATTTGACCTCATTCACTGCATGTAGTACTATTCCAATATTAGCGGCTTTTTAGTTTGTACGTATATGCCAGTGTAGTTAACCAATCTTTTCCGGTTAGCGCTAAATAGTGACCACGTTAACTTGCTAACCCCTTAACAATTTTAATTAACCTCCATATTGAATTGTTCCCAATTACATGCAAATTGACCCTATTTGACCTTAATTGCTCTATTGCTCCGAGATCCAAATTTATTAACTCCCACAAAAAGTTCTTCCGATATAGGCCTTCGCAAACCTCTAATTTTAGCCGTGCCAGTAAAACTGGTTGCTATCGCAACCTTTACTTCCCTGGCAGTCTTTCAATTTACTAGTACAATCCTGTTCGTTAATACGTGACTTAGAATTGTTAGGCGGCTTATTAACGCAACCCTCAATACATATAGTTAGCCTATTGTTATTCACAAACCTTTTTAGGACCTTATTCGGCACTACCTTCGTCATAATATTAATAGGATTATCTTTTCCATTAATCCATTTAAATTCCTTAATCTTCTTCCCTTCATACGTTTTATGAAGTTCCATTACGTTGATTATGAAGCGTTATCCACTGGTGATTCCGAGCTTCGAAAGGTATTCGAATAGGCTCCTTAAGTTGGTTTAAATCACTATCTTAATAGGTAAAATCTTTAGCTGCTTGTTGATAAGGTTAAAGGTTTTCTATAGTGTTATTCCTATATTAAAACCCGTTATTATACCATAGACCTCCGAAGCCAACACGTTTCGTATAATCCTTTTCCACTTGACGGAGGTTTAGTAAATTAGGTTGACGATGATGCTAAACTGGTATTTCTGCTTATCTTCGTTAACGAAAGTTATGAGAAAGACGATTTGTAAAGATAGGTCAGTTTTGTTTACAGAAAACCTATCCGTAAATATTATTAATTTAACTTTCGACAGGTTAATTAGGAGTATATTAATTCCGCGGTCCAGGTTCCGTATCTGTCACTCTATATTTTCATTTATCTGGTCAAAATCCTTATCCGTTAACCTTTATGCTTATACCGCTATGAATAGGTTGTATAATACCCCCAGTTAATATAAATTGGTAATATAGCTGTCACTGATACGGTTTTTAAGGTACCATTAGGCCTAAGCCGTATTAATCTTATTAAATGTGGTTAAAACATTGCTCTAGCTGTTTTGGGAAAAGCTCAAACCGGTATTAATAATAAATATACGGATGAATGATCTATTAAAGTTAAGTTAGCTACTTTCCATTAATGTTATTACCGGATTATAGTTTTAAAACTTTAAGTTTTTAACACCTTCTATTCCAATATTATAATGTTAGCTATTCCGACGAAAATAGTGTCATTAGCTTATATGCGTATCACACCGAAGTCTTTCTCCTATGTTATTAGTAATTACGAATCGTATGTTAAAGATTTTATCGCCAAACATAATTTAAAGTATAATTGGTAAGTCAGGAACCAATAAACGCCTATGTCAGCTAATTTATATAATGGTTTAACATACCGTATTACCGTTCTCAAAGATTAAATAATACATAGTTCCTGTGGTAACTCTAACAGTTCAATTCGCTATATATCTGTTATTAACTACGTATAAGCTTATGTTATATTACAGTTATTCATTGTAAACTTGCCTTTATTCTTAACTAGCAAATTTATTATCAAAGCAACTATTAAGCGTTAGTTAATATTTCAAATCGTTCGATATTACGTAAGGATCCAGTCTTCACCTTTATCGTTGTATCAATAAGCTATTAGACATAACTTTACGTACAGCTGCCTTGTAGGCTTACCTTTAATCTCGTGAATAATCCTCAACTTAAACATTGTAACGTTTGTGTCTTAAAGTTTAAAATCGGGTTTCGAAAAGAATTATATAACTTCTCGAATTAATAGGCTATTAATCTCAACCTTATCGCTTTCCTTAAAAAATTTACTAAAGGTTCTAATAATCCATTATACTCGGAGTTTGAGTGTCAAGTCTTTGTTATCCTTTTTTTTTTTACCCAAGCAATATTATAGATACGATCCGATATTTATTTATCCTCTTTAACGTTACTCTTTTTCGGGGGTCGTCCGTGCCGGCGGCGTTATATAAACTTATTGATAATGAGTGGAAGAGATTTGTATTAACTCATTCGCTTAGCTTAAGGGTCTTTATCGTTAGTAACCCTAATATAAGGCTTAACCTAAATAATTCGAAAAGATATAGAACCGTTAGTAGTTTTAACAACCACTTTAGAATTCGTAATACTTAAAATCCTGTATAAGCCTTCCCATCAGCCCGGCTTCCGCTATACGAGAACTTAACTCTATAACGGTAAAGTAAATACGTCCATTATTAAAGGGCTGTTCCTAGTATTAAGGATATTATTGACCTGAAGACGTGCAGATTCACTTTGTAGTTCCTTTAAAACTTTTCTATAGGCCGTAGTACGTTATTAAGTGCTTACCGAAGGCGGAGATTTACTCGTTAGGTGTAGGTACGTTCCAAAGACAAATAACGTTGACACTAAGCCGTTAGTGCCCATAATATCGTTTAGGCCCTTTACTACTATTTATGAACATTCCTTCGGATCCATAAAGCTTTTAATTTCCAATATAAGGATACTATACGTTTGGCGAAGTAGTAGGTATACCCTTTCAACCTTTCCAATTCTTTAGTAGGTCTTTACAGGTACTTGTTTACACTGGATACCAATTATTTAAGTATCTTATTGAAACTCCGCCGCCGTAGAGTTAGTGACGGCATCATGAACAATAACATTAGGTAGGCCTAAGTACATGTAAGTCCACAACATCCTTAATGTTTTATACGTATCCTTTGTCGAAAAGAACATTAAAAAATTAGCCCCGTAAAAAGAAGTTGCGAAGTTAACGACGTAAAAAACAGGTTTGTTATCTAAATGAAATACATTAACAAATATTTAATAATTAAAATCCTCACCATCTTTTAATGTAAATTTAAATCTTCGACGGGTTTAGATATATCTTTAATAGTAGTAATAAAGTCCTTGAATAGCTTTTAGGGTGAAGTATTCCTCATTTTATACCTTACGGACTTTAGGAAATTGTATAGCCTATTAACGGTTACATAGTTAAAGCGCAGGTGTAATTTACGTATTTCCGGCTCCGTCGAATTTAATACCATTACTTCCGGGCCTTAAAGATAAAACCATAGGTTCCCCTAATTAAAGGTGAAGGAAAACCTTTAACCATTTTAACTAATTCGTTTATATTAACGTCGGAATTAAGGCCGAGAGTTTATAGGTCCTCTAAACAAAAAAGGAAAAGGGTAAGGGACTTGAGGATATGGAATGTGATTACTTATACAAAAGTTTAAATTACTGTGATCTCTATTAACGATAATTGTTTACTTAGTTTAAAACTATATTCGGCTTTACTAATATCGTGACGATTAATTTTAGTAGTTATAATGCTTTCCCTCCGCAATATTATATACTACGAATAGCCTCCTATCAAGTAGTTTACCGCCCCTATATCTGGCATAATACCTTAAAACGTATGATCCACGTAACAATTACGAAGTTTAGAGGTATATAAGAGGTTATGGGCTTAATTAGGGTAAATATAAGGGTTTTTACCACCTAAACAATATAGGAAGGCGTAGTCGGCTAGTTACTGAGCCGCGTTAGAAACAGTATCTTTATTTCATTCAATCTGATTAGGGGTATTGTCGCTGTTAATTAGCTTTTCGCCCTCGAAGTTTGCGTTTTAATCCAAATAATTCAACTTAAAAGTAGTAGGGTACTGGATGTAGTATATTATCTTTTTGTTATTTCGTTCAGCAAGGGGATGTTAAGTTGACTAATAGCTAGACTTACTATAAATTCAATATCTTTTACTACTATTACAATGATAGTGTTTGCGGTTAGCAGGTTCGCTTCAATATTGGTATTATTAGCGTTAGCGTAGCTATTACCTCTAGTTTATAGCTTCTAGGTTAGACTTAGACATTAGAGACGATTATAGCTGTATTTACGGTCGACGTAATTAACCACCGCAAGGTCTTTTTTATTTACATTATGGAAGTTGCTGTCTTACGGGTATATACCAAGCGAGTTTGGTATACGCGCTATTACAATGGCAAGCGAGGAATGTAATTGGTTAAAGAAGCCTTTGTAGGTAGTATTTGAGCGTTATAAGGCGTATTTGAATTCTTTATCGCCCGTAAATGCTTCCCGTACCTGTTCGCTATGTGTGGCTTCGCCAATATACGCTTTCTCCATTACTTTTTGCTATAACATCAACTTGTTAATCATCTAGTTAAACAAATCCATTAGCGTTTCCTCCTCTTTTTTAAAAAAACTATTATTGTTACCTACCTTATATTAGCCCAATTTATATGATATTTCGTAAGGTAAACATCGTATTCGAAATAGCCCTTTATAGAATTATAAATTTCACGAAACGTGGTAACTTGAGTAAAGAAAGTTAGGTAGTAGTTCCTGGTATACCCTGTAAAGATTTCGGGAAATAGTAAATAAAAACCTGAAGGGGAAACCTCTATTCACTTACAAATATTTAAGAAGGGTATTATCTTGGTATTAAGGAGATTATAGGGCTTTTTGTTATACTTTTTTACGTTGTTTTAGATCTTGGTGAAGTCGATAAGATGTTTTTTTATTAATGTTAAACATTTTGATAGGTCTTGAGGGCAGTTCTAGATAGTTATCTCAGTCTTAATTGGTGTTTCCTGTCGATTTAAGCCTTGAAGCTTCCAAGGCACTTTATTAAGGGTAATTGCCAGTCGCTTGGCCTATGAGGTAAAATCCTATAGTAGGACCTGTAATAGGCTTTCGCGTGTAAACAAACCTGCTGTAGAAAGATTTTTTAAGAGGCTTGTCGGTTTTGAGTAAAGTGCTAAGGGTGAAGGGGAATCTAACGGGTTTGAAAAACTTGACGATCGTATTTAATTAACTGGTGTAAAACGTTAACGTTAATATATTTAGCCGTATCAACGGCTACTTTTTCACGTACTTTACCTCCGTTAAGCGCGTACTCCGCATTATTACGTAGGGGTGTCAGGCTTTCGAGAATATAAATAGGTTCCTTATCACCCGCGCGTAAAAAGGTTTAACTTAGTTAAGGGTAAAGTGGGGGTCCCTTAAATCGCGTATATGATCGTTAAGCTTTTTTAATATCCTTTCCTTTAAGTTTTAGGTCCTAAGGGAATTTTTGAAGTTGGATTAGTTCAAAAAGGGTTTTCGCTAGCTTGGTAAAGTTCTTTCCTGGCACATAGATCCCTCGGCGTTTAAGTTTAGCTTTTAATATTAACTTGATACCTTTTTACAATTTTTTTATATATTAATGGTTTAGCCGTCGAAGAAGTAACGCAAGTCTCGAAAAGTGCGGTCGCCGCGGTCAAGTTTTTTGTCGCCGTCTTATTTAACGATATAGTAGCCTACAAAGTTAGTTAAATATCTTTAGGTTAAGTTTTTGTCAAAGTTTTCTCCATAAAGGTTACAATTATAGTGTTTGGTAAAAAAAGCTCCGAGAGCCTTAATTGCTTCCTTTTTAACAGGGTCAGTAATAGTTTTAAAGTGAGTGTTGGCGGTAGACATATTAAGATTCTGGCCTGCATAGAACTTGGTAAACGTGTAGGGCGAGGTACTTGATGATCTCGAGGCGTAAGGACTTGGTTTTTTAGCGTGAAATCTCGTGGAAACTTATCAATTTAGCATAGAGTCGCGTAATGTAGTATGTTCGGCGCAACTTGACGATTCTCAGTGTTTTCGTTTAAAGTAGCGAACTTAACGATTAAATTAGCGTAAGTAAAGTAAAAAGAGTAAAGAAGAGGCAAAGTTTTGGTATAAAGAGTAAGGTAGAAGGTTGTTTGTTGTGGTTATTTGGCTGTGAGACTTGGTCGTTTTTTTAGTAGTAGCACCCGCAGTAGTACTGACTTAGCTGTTTGCCAACTTATCGAATTTCAATACTTCTAACAGTCAATCTTAACGTTTTTCTTCAAGAAGGATTCGTGAAGATTTTTTGGTATTTTTATTAGAGATACCATCGCTTACTTCCATATTGCTGTTATAGACTAACGTAACCTAAAAAGTCTTCTCTGTTTTCCTGCCATTGCGGACTAACTCAGTACTAATAGAGGCCTTTTGTAAGAATTTTTCCTTTATCCTAGCCGCCGTTATAGCCGTAAAGTGTAACTAGAAATTGGCTTCTTCTTTTACTTGGCTAATCTGTATTTAACCCAATAATTACTGATTAGTATTAGTATGACCTTAGATCGTTGTAATGTTGTCGATTAGAACCGTGGTCGAAATAACAGTAGTATTACATTGGTAAAGAGGTAAATTTATTGTTCTAGGTTTGTCAGACCGCTAGCCAGTCTGCACTGTAATTTGTATGACCAATTGCGTGGCCCGTGCCCTAGAGTGAAGTGTAGCGTACCACACTCAACTTACATCCAATGCGGTAAGTTCACACAAACAATACACTCAACTTACAGTACAGTCAACTTCACCGTAAATAAAGTTGACCTACTGTACTGCATGTAGTACTATTCCAACATTGCTTTTAATTTTCGCTAGCAAACTTACTACTAAAACGACTTCTAAATGCTAACTAATCTTTCAAACCGTTGGCGATTACGTAAGAATATAATTTTTACCTTTATTACTGTATACTCAAGCGATTAAACCTAATTTTTTGTACGGCCACCTTATAGTTTTACCTTCAACGTTATAAACAATCCTTGATTTCAAGATCGTAATATTCAGGTTTAAAAAGTTAAAATTGACCTTTAATACGAATTATACGACTTTTCAAATCAGTAATCCGTTAATTTCGACCTTATCGCTTTTCCTAAAAGGTTTTCCAGAAATCTTAATAATACCTTATATTCGAAAATTTAATTCCAAGTCTTCGTTTTTTTCTTCATACTCACTTAAACAATATTTTAAATACGATCCGGTGTATATTCGTCCTCTTTAACGTTCCTTTTCTTCTGGGGTCGTCTACGCCGACAGAGTTTTAGCGGCGTATCGATAACGGATAATGGAGGTTCCTATTAATTCAGTCGTTTAGCTTAAAGATCTTAATTGTTATTATCCCTAATGAAAGGCTTAATCTGGGTAATTCGAACAAATAAAGACCGTTAGCAGTTTTAACAACTATTTTAGAATTAACGATTCTTAAAGTCTTATATAAACCCTTTTATTTACCCGGCTCCTATTATATAAAAACTTCATTTTTTCAATGGCAAAGCAAATACATCGATTGTTATAAAGCCGTTCCTGGTGTTAAGAGCATTATTAACCTGACGCCGTGTCGATTTCTTCCACAATTCTTTTAAAGCTTTATCATAAGTTATAACTCTCTTTTAGATATTTATCGATAGCGGATATTTACTCGTTAAACATCGATATACTATAAAGACCAGTAGCGTTAGCATTAGGCCATTGAGGCCCTCAGTATTATTTAATCCCTTTAATGCCAATAGAAAATATAGCTCCAGATTCGTAAAACTTCTAATATTTAGTGTAAAGATATTATACGTTAGGCAAAGTAAAGTGTATGCCGTTTTAACCTTCTTAATACTTCAGTAGATCTTTAAAAACACCTATTGACACTAATTATATATTATTTTAATACCTTTCTAAAACATTATTATCACAGGATTAGTGCCATTATCGTAAACAACGATGTTGAGTAAATTCAAATACGTGTTAATTCATAATATCCTTAACGTTTTGCAAGTATTCTTTACCTAAAGAGACATTAAAAACTTAACCCTGTAAAAAGAGGTTACAGAGTTAACTAAGTAAAAAACAGGCTTGTTATCCAAGTAAAACAAATTAATAAAAACCTAGTAATTAAAGTTTTTATCGTATTTTCGTAAAAATTTAAATCTTCGGAAAACTTAGGTATATATTTGGTGATAGTAAAAAGATTTTTCATAGATTTTAAGGAAAAGTATTCTACATATTTATACCTTATAGACTTTAGGACTTTATATAGATTATTAATGGTTGAGTAGTTAAAACGCCGGTATAATTATCATATCTCTAGCTTCGTTAGGTTAATTACCACTACTTTAAAGCCTTAAGTATAAAACCATGAGTGCCTCTATGTAAAAGGGAGTGAAAACCTCTAACCGTTTTTAACTAGCTTGTTGGAGTTAATGTTAACGTTAACACCAAAGGTTTTTATATCCTTGAAGGAAAAAAGGAAAAGAGTAAAATACTTCAGATTATAAAACTTAATCTACTCAATAATAATTTAAACTACTGTCATTACTAATAATAACATTAATTATATTGATCTGAAGCCAATTTGAGCTTTACCAATGTCGTCACGATTAGTTTTAGTGGCTGTTATACTTTCTCTCTATAATTCCATATATTATGAGTAACCTCCTATTAAATACCTCATTACCCCTATATTTGTTATAATATCTTAAAACGTATAGTCCGCGTAACGGTCGCCATGGTTAAAGGTATATAAAGGGTTAGAGGCTTGGTTTGGTCGAAGGTAAGGGTTTTTACCGTCCAGGTGATATAAGAAGATATAATCGGCTAGTTACTAAGCTATGTCGAAAGCTATATATTTATACCACTTAATTTCCTCCAGTGTATTATCGCCGTGAATTAGCTTGTTATCCTTGAAGTTTACGATTTAATTTAAGTCATCCTATTAAAAGTAGTAGGGTACTAAATATAATATATTACTTTTTTGTTATTT
>JASMMZ010000004.1:33368789-33401358 GCA_038502455.1 Anisogramma anomala
TCGAGTTATTCAATAGTTAAACTTACTACAAATCCAACATCTTTTACTACCATTACGACGATAATGCTTAAGATTAATAGGTTCGCTTAACTCTTATCCTTATTAGTGCTAACGTAGATACTACTTTTAGTCTATAGTCGATAAGTTAGATCTTAGGCGTTAAAGGCGTTCATAACTGTATTTACGGCAGACTTAATTAACTACCATAAGGTTTTCTTCATCCACATTGGAGAAATTATCGGCTTATGGGTATATAACAAGCAAGTTTGGTATAAAACTATTACAATTATAAGCAAAAAACGTAACTAGCTAAAAAAAGCCTTCGCAATTGACATTAGTGCGTTATGAGGTGTATTTAAACTCATTAACGCCCGAAATAGCTACTCGTACCTACTCGCGAAATGTGGTTTCGCCAACGTAAGCTTTTTCCATTACTTACTGGCATAACATTAACTTATTAAACATCTAGTTAAGTACGTTTATTAGCTTTTTTCCTTCTTCTTTTTTGCTATTATTGTGTTTTACCATATAGTAGCCTAATATATTTAATATTAAACAAATTGGACGTCGTATTCGAAGTAGGTGTTTATATTATCTCAAACTTCGCGAAAATTAGTTACTTGAGTTAGGAAGGTTAGGAAATAATCCCTGGTGTACCCTATGAGTATTTAGGGAAATAGTAAGTTAAAACCAAAAGAGAGAACTTCTATTTGCTTACGAATATTTAAAATAGGCATTATATTCGTGTCGAAAATTTTATAAAACTTTCTATTATACTGTTTTACGTTATTCAAAATCTTGAAAAAATCCGTATAAGGTTTATAGTTAATTTTAACCATCTAAACAGGTTTTAGGGGTAGATTGCAATATTATACCAGTCTTTATTAGTAATATTTCCTGGTAATTAAAAGCTTAAAGCTGTTAATATGCGGTATTGAAGGTAATTATCAATCACTTATCTCGAGAAACAAAGTTCTATAATAGAACTTGTAATAAGATCGAGCGTATAGGTAAATCTACTGTAAAAGGGTTTTTAAAGAGCTTGCCGATTAAAGTATTAAGGGGTAATAATGGCTTAAAGGTTTTAAAGGACTTAACGATTTTGTTTAATTAACTAATTTAAAATACTAATGTTAATTCATTTAATGGTATTAGCTACCGCTACTTTACGCGCCCTTCCGTCGCTAAAGGTGTATTCCGCACTATTACGTAAAGGGGCTAAGCTGCCGAACGAGTTAATGGGTTCCTTATCATTAGTACGTAAAAAGGCTTTACTTAGCTAAAAGTAAAGAGGTAGCTCCCTAAATCGTATGTAAGGGCGTTAGGATTCTTTAATATCCTTTCCCTTAAAGCGTAGAACTTAAAAGTATTCCTTATCTTAGGCCAGATTGAAGAGGGTTTCTGCCAACTTAATAGAGCTTTTTTTCACACGTAAATCCTTCCGCGCTTAAGTTTAAACTTTAGTTTAGGTTTAATACTCTTTTAAATTATTTTCAACGTATTCATAGTTTAGTCATTTAAAAAATCACGATACTCACGGAAAACACGGCTACTGCGGTTAAGGTCTTTGCCTCCATTGTGGTTAATAATATAAAAGCCAACGAAGTTAACTAAATGCCTTTCCGTTAAGTTTTCATCGACATTACACCTCCAAAGCTCTTCGTCGAAATACTTAGTATAGTAAGGTCCGAGGGTTTCAATTACCTCTATTCGCTTTTAACGAAATGTCATCTCAAAGTTCTAACTAGTGTGAGACTTAATAGGTAAGGTACTTAGTGATCTTTAGGTATAGGTACTTGGTGATTTGGCGTAAAGTCGTGTGGAAACTTGGCGATTTAACGTAAAGTCACGTAACATAAATTTCTTGGCGCGACTTAGCGATTCTTAATGTTTTCATTGAAAATAACGGTCTTAACGACTAAATTAGCATAAGTAAAGTAAAAGGAGTGAAGTAGGGATAAAGGTTTGGTGTAAAGGGTAAGGTCGAAGGTCGTTATTATAAGTAAGAGTCGAAGGTTATTTGTTGTTTTGGCTGTATGACTTAGTCATTTTTACAATGGTAGCACCTGTAGTAGTAGTAACCTAGCTGTTTACCAACTTACTAAACTTTAAAACTTCTAATAGTCAATATTAACGTCTTTAAAAATGATTTTTGGTAAAGATTTCTTGGTGTTTTCAAGTAGTAATACCGTCGCTTACTTGTAGGTTGCCGTTGTAAATTAACGTAACCTAAAAATCTTCTCTATTTTCCTGCCGTTGTAAACTAGCGCAGTACTAATAAAGGCTCTTGATAAAGATTTTTCTTTTACCCTAACCGTCGTGTGTTAACGTAAAGCATAACTGGAAAGTAGCCTTTTCTTTTACTCAGCTTATTTGTACTTAACCTAAAAAACACCAACCAATATTGATAGGATTTTAGACGTTACAATATTATCGATTCGATTAGTCGAAATAACGATAGTATTACGTGGTTAAATGATACATATATTATTTTAGGTTTGAGAGAACGCTAACCGGTTTGCACTGTAATTTATATGGCCAATTTCTTGGTCCGTGCTCTAGTTTGAAGTGGGCGCATACTATACTTGCTTTGCAGCCAATATAGTAGGCTCACACGAAATAATACACTAAACTTGCAGTCAGTATAGTCAACTTTACTATTTGTAAAGTTGATCTACTGCACTGCAAATACTACTATTCCAATACTATTCATTATAATACCTTTAATAAGTATTATACCAGTATATTCCAACCTTAACAAGCCTATAAAACGGTTTTAGGATACGTAAAATCGTTTTGAGTAGGTTACTTTCGAAGCTTTACAGGTATATAGGTGTGAATACAACGTTTAAACCGCTTTTCCAACTACATATAAACTTATATAATATTAAAAAGCTCGAAATACAGGTCATAGGGTATATTTAGAGAGTCGATAAACGCCAAAATCAAACGATAGCTTACTTTTCATGAAATTGGCAATTAAATTATAATATATTTTATCGGCGTTATCGTATCTCTTAACTATACGACGGGGTTTTTATAAGGCTAATCAGTCTTATACTTTATTTAGCAAACCAAAAATATAGTAAAAAATCTATAAATTCCGTAATATATTAAATTAAACTCTTAAAGTGAAAACGCTTTCTTCAATTCAAACCGTAATTTACTTTTATATTCATTATTTAAAAAAAAACACTTGGAGAGGAAATAATACCTTTTTGGCGAAGTTTTATACTTAATTTGCGGTCCGTCGTTCTTTATAAGTGACGAAAAAGCACGTGGTAAAGGCTTTAAAACATCTTTTATCATTCGAGCTCAGAAGACGCCTTCGATAACGTGATATTTGTTTCTTTAATATATGTAAACCGGTTTTATAAGGTGATATAAGTTATAAAAGGGTATCTGAAGGGTATATACAATTTCGGGGCGGTTCGGATTCATTATCATAAAAGTGATTACATTAGTATGTTACAGACTAGTATCTGGCTAGTATTTACCAGGGATCTAACCCTAGTAGTTGTTTACATTATTACAGTACTCTGGAGTCTCTCGGAAGCTGTATAGGAATACGCTCTCACACGTTACATAACCGGGTTACACTATTTTGAACAGCTCCATAGCAGTTCCCTAGCAAAGGTTTCTCCTCTATTTTTTTATTAAGGTTTATTAATAAAACCTTACTTTCTTGTACGATAGCTCCGGGTTTAATCCCTTTATATATAAACCTTGAATCCTTTTCCGATGATATTTTAACTGTTCGATCACGGTTATAACCTAAGGCTGTATTATTCTTTTCTGATCCTCCGAATTTAAATCTTTAAACCTTAAAGTAATTCCTCGATATACGCGTTAAAAATAACTTTAAAGTATCTTAACATCTTAATACGATTATTTTACGGCTTAATAAAAATGTTTTACTGACGCCTTACATATTAAGCTTGTCAAACAGAACTAGGACATTCAAAAATACGTTTTACATTTAAATTAACAAAAAACCAACGTATAAAATAGGTTAACAAATATTATTTGTTACGTCGAGATTGCTGGTACGCTTACATTTTCGAAACGATATCGTTTTTAAAAGGTTTCCTCTACAAAAATTACGTCTAAAATAATTACTACGCCGTTTCTTATCATGGTCCACGTTATATATTTTAAATAACGAAAACTTAACCTTTTTAGACTTCGACTACGATTACGACGCCTTATTTAACGGACTCTAACGACCTAAACGCAAACAATTTTAACTAACCAGTGAAATGTTTCGGTATTAAATTTCGATTTTTAATATAAAAAGCTACGATATTATATAAATTACGTAAAAACCAGAAGTCTATCGGTATTAGAAAAAAAAATTTAGGCTATTTTCCAATGATTCAAAATACTTGTAAATACCGGTATAAAATTATTATACTCACGATGGCGACAGCGGTATTAGCGACTCTAATACCTTTATAAATATACTTCACGTTTATTATTACTACTTTAACGCAGTTAAAGTCGTTATGGTTCGACTTACGAATATAAAGTAAAAAGCCCGCGAACGGTTTTACGTTTTTTTAACGTTTAAAAGGCTTAATTCATGGAAGTTGGGGGCATAACCTAGGAATCCACCGTTAATCTTATTATCTTAAAAGGAGTTATTAATGAAGCATTAACTAATACGTCATTCCCTTTCAATATACCCACGAATTATAAAGAGTAATTTGTTTACCTTTCACTTATTGGTAAACGCTTTAATAACATTCGTATTCGTTATAGCAGTGTTAGTACTATTACTAAAATTATTTCATATACTGGAAATAATTATATTGATATACTTGCTCGCGATAACTAAGGTAGTGTTATTATAATTAGTGAATATATTTTTCGAGACGCTTTTAAATAACGCGTTGCCCAGGTTAACTATACGGAACTTTTCCGTTGTAAGTACCTCAGATTGTATTTATAATGTAGTACAAACGGGTATCATATTCGTATCTACCTATTAAACCCAATATAATGCCTAAATAGCTTTAACGTTAAGGCTATTATAGAAATTTAGCTTATGTAGTCTAAATATATTATTGACCTTTAAAAGGAAAAGACATAACTTTTGTATATAGTCGTGTATAAGAGTAAACAAAACTTTAATTTGGCCAAATAACATCGTCCTAGCCTTTAAATAACTCCCTGTTTATAATAAATTTACTTTATAATTTTATGTCATTCATATATGTTGAAATGAATATTGGCTAATAATATTATAACGTCTCGAATATATAACTTATTAACCGCTCAAAGTTACCGCGTATCTTTATTCTAATCCGACAACTCAGCAAAACTACGTATTACATATCTAGTTCCTTCCTACGCCTTATTTATTTTAAAACCTTTTTAAATAATCACCTAAATGAATACCGGTATCAAATATATGTTTATATTATACCATATTTATAATACCTCGTTATTTTATGTAAATCTATAATGAAAATTGAACAGGTAATTTACGTTGTTTCGAAGTATATATTACTTTTAAATTGAACAAATAACCATTAAGTTTGGAAATAACTGTTTACACCTATATAAAAGACGTGCAAAGGGGTTAGAGCCATTATATATTACGTTATTTTACGAAAACCCCGTAGATACCGAACTGTTATTACGCGGCTTGCCGCCGTTTTCCCCAAAATTATCAATAAAATACTCGCCCCGAAACCACCTGTCTTCGTTAACGACAAATTTCCTGGTACCTTTAAAAAGTTCGCCCTCTTATTCGATAAGGCCCTCGAGGATAAGCTACTTCTTTACCGCTTTAAATCAAATTTTGAAATCGTTCTTTATATTAATTACTAGAGCTAACCTTTAAATTTTCGTAGGGCCCGTTATATGATATGTCGTAAAAAGAGCTTTTCATATTACGAAAAACATTAACTAAGTTATTTGACTAGATCTATATCCAGGCGAATAACTTTTCAGCGGAAACTCTCATACTTTTAGTTAAAAATTACGTCAGTAACTTATATTTTCATATCAATTTCCTTCAACTTAATGTTATTATAAAAGTAAAATATTACCAGTTTTTACCTCTAAAAAAAAAAAAAACGTTTACAAATATTTCCTAAGTTCAGTGTCCACGAAGTTAAGTATTAAAGCCGTTTTTTACAAATTCCGTATTAAATGAAAAGATAAGTAAAAAACCGCGTTTCGTATACGTTTTAAACCTTTCGAATAATATATTATCCTCTTGAATACTTTTAGCGCACCGGTTACCTTTTAACGATATATTATCAATTCCTTACGCCCCTTTTTTTATATTTTTAGTTATTTTACCTGAATAATATTTTGTTCTACTCGAAGAACACTTTTAGCAATTACAATGTAAAAGTTAATAAGTCTTTCAAGTTATAGACGTTGCAAGATTCAAGCTCGATATATCTAAATATAAATTCTATATTTAAAAAACCAAATACCTAGAATTTGTTATCAAGGTTAACGTCGGTGTCCGTATAAATTCAGATAAATTCCGCGTTATTCGGAAATAAACAACTTGTACGTTAATTTTAAAAGTAAGGGATTTCCCTAAGTTCGTTAATTCTTTACGATATTTTATCCGCAACTATTTTACGATTATTAGTTCATTACTTCAGCTAATTTACAAAGGTAATCTTTTTCGTCAGGGACCATAAAAGGAAGCCGCTTTTAAATGGTTTAAATTTAGCTTCCTTTCTGAACCCATACTAGCCTAATGAAATCCCAATCGTAATACCTTTTCAAAAGTTAACTACTTTGATTGATCTTTTGTCGACTGGCTTTTTTAATGCGACGAATGCAGTAACATACACCCGGTAATATACTATTTTTGTTGTTTATCGCATGCTGAATATAATTACGAAATTTACGACAAATAGTTACTCGGAATTATAAGCCATTTGAAAATATAAAACATAAAACTCCGGGGCACAGTATCCATATTTACGATTTTAACCGATTATGAGATTTCAAAATTATTTTATAACCATATGAAGGCTTTTTGAAAGAGAATCCATTAATTTAAACACGTTTACCAATTTCTTTTTCTATTAGTTTATAATAAGATGGTAAATCATATACGACTTAATACATTATTATAGCGAAATCAGGATATTTGAAAAGGTTTTTACGACTAATACCCCTTAGGCCAACAAATCCAGTTAATACGCCTCGAGTGGAACGTTTTTAAGCCGCTCCTATATACATATTTCTTTTGATTAACCGTTACCGGAGAATCCATCCCCGAAGTTTGCGAGATTTTTACCAATATCGATCTTTAAAATTATTAAGACGCCGCTATTACCTAAGATACTACTTACCCCCGACTGGTTCATGCTGTATGTATAGGCAACCAAAGTTTCCCTGCGGATATTCATACTGATGACGACCAGATGCTAAAAGTTTTGATTTCGGAATGCTTAATAGACAATGAAAGAGTTTTGCGGTTCCGCAACCGTATTTGGGTACCTGTTCAAGCCGCTTTGAACCGGCTCCCAAGCCAACAAACACGCGACTTCCAACCGTCAGCCATTAATATTATCTGCGACGATAGCGAGACAAAACCGTAGTACCATGTTTAAAGCATTTTACGAATTCGAAATAAATCCTAAGTTGGCCGCCCCTGGCATAATTATATACCGAAATGGTAGGTTTTAATTAAGTGAGTAAATGATGTACACACAATATAATAACTGTTTTTCAACTTTTCCAATACCGTGGCATTATATGCTTTCGAACTACGTTATAAATAGGCCTAGTATAACGATGAACTTTTACGCCCTATACGTTAGGCTACGGTAACCTCTTTTAGTTTTTTTTCGTACCTTGATAGTAAATCTCATTTGGCACCTATTTATCTTACTATCGTAGGTTGGATTATAATATATTATAAAGGTTTTTTTAACATTTTTCCGAAGGAACATTACTTATAATAGACGAATCGATAATAAACTTTAATAATTCGGCGCTATACTTTAACTTTATCGAAAAGGAAGAGCCGTCAACGAATACCTAGTTTTCTATCTTTATAAATATATCTTCGGCCTTTTCAGGGATAATTTAAGCCGACATTTTTCTTTTATAAAATACCGTAAGTTATATCCTATCGGCTATTGAACAATTGTAATAAAAGGGATAATCGACTTCAATCATTGATTTTACGTTCGACTTTACTTAAGTCATCGCAAAAATTTAATAACTCGAAACCGAATTAGTCGCGACTCGCGTTAAATTTCCACTGGTTGAAGGCGGAAAAAAACGATATAATTGACCGCAATTTAACGAATTTGCTTTTACGAGGGCGACAAAGCATTAAACGATCGAATTTATATTAAAAACGAATAAAATGTAAATCGAAAAGGGTCGGTACGCGTTTTTTATAAATAGGGTTATTATACGGCGCTGATAAAGTAAACGGTTACGACTTATTACAAAACCAGAGGATACGAGGTTAGGTATAATATAGGGAAGTTTTTCGATTATATCGAAATGGCTTTTAACGACATTTATCACACGAATAAAATATTAATCGAATTCGAAGGTGTGGTTATAAGTAATAAAGCCTTATAGGTACTATTCGTTATTAGGTATCAAATACTTTTAACTTAAATAAGCGGTTTTAATTAGCCCTCGGCCGTAAAGTGCAATTACTTACGTTTTCGTATATCGTTACATATTCGAGACAAGTTCATTACGGTAAGTATTAACCGGATAAATTATATCATAGGCTTAAAAAAGTACTATAAATTTGCGGATGAGTTAAAGTCTTTAAATTCAAAACAACGTTTTAGTCGTTAATGAACGGGATCAGTTTAAATTTAATAACTAAATAGTAATACAGTTATAACAGGAATTTATGCTTTTTAAATGCTTTCATTAAAAGGCGGTATTAATCGCGTCTCATTATCTTGATATTATAGTTAGTTATCTTAGTAAACCCGTTCGATATGTATTGAAAATTAGAAACTTAAAACGAGGTAAACGATAATAAAGGAACGTTAAGTTAAGCTTATTTCGGGGCGTTATGTACTTTATAGCTTCCCGGATCATTTTTAACGTAATTAGGACTCAATTCGGTATTACCTTTTACGTAGGAGTATACGGCTCAAGTTAAAAGGTTAAAAAAAGGTTTTTTATGAACGGCGACGAAGGAAACCTAATTATTAGATATAATTTCGTTTAAAAGTTACATTATTTTAACAGATTAATTATAAAATGGAGTAAAAATGATTTTAATATAATTGAAATACGTATAAACTAAAAATAATTTCTTATTCCTATGCTTTTTAATAACCCATACTTTTTAAATATTCAAATCGATTTTAATTTTACTTATTATTATATTTATAAGGAGGCTTTAGTATAACGATTGAAGATAAAGTAAATTCGGTTATTATAATCGCGAAATCTCGGTATAATATTAGGGTTACGGCAAAATAAACGTATTACTTAAATAGCTAAGTTTTGTATGAATATTAGTAGATAATCGAACCCAATATTAGTATATATTATTTCCGGAATAACGCGGGATATAAGTTTTTGGAATGTTTTGAATAAGATATTAATAGGTGGTTTTAAACGCGGACGATAAACGTTTAATAATTTAAAGCTAAAAAAACTCAATTATTAACGCAATGTCGATACGCTTTAGGACGAAAGATATATGGAGCATAATAAGTTCGTTTTTCCTCGGATTAGCGTAACGTTTATACTGAGAGGTATAACGTATGGTAAACCCGTTTCGAATAACTTATGTTACAAACCTTGGTAAAATAAATACGGATTTTACAAGTAACGGCGACGATCATAGTTAAGGCAAAAGAAAATTAGTTACGTTTTTTTACCGGAATTAGTAATATTTCGCAACTTATTCGACAATGATAAGGCTAAAACTTTGCTTTTATATAAGGGGAACCTCGATCATTATATTAATATTAAACAAAATAAGGATGAATCTTTACTAAAACTACCTCAAAGACCATTATATTTGATAGTACGAAATCAACTTTATAAGTTTCGATGACAGATTACGAAGTTGGTAAATAATGGTTAAATTCGAACGAACTTCTAATCGGCGACGACGTTAATATTACTAATTCGTAAACTAAGGGGGGAATACCGGTTTCATATTAATTATGGATATTAAATAAAATTACAAAATAAAATCGTTTTCCATTACCTTTAATTAAAGAGACCTTATATACATTGTCGAAGTTGATATCACTTATAACGTTCAATATTTAAACGGTATTTCATTATATTTAAATAACACCCGAGTAAGAGAAATTAACGAATTTTTGTACGCGATTCGGGTTATTCAAATAATTCATTCCCCCTTTGAAGTTAGTGAAAATATCGGCGATATTTTAATCATATATTAATTATTGAAGGGGGAATATTTTATATAATTCTGTTACAATTTATTTGAATTTTTTTTTAGTTTTTTTAAAAGAAATATGAAGTAAATTATATAACGAAAGTTCGCATGGTTTTAAAAAGTTTCCGTAATATAGAACTAAATCTGAATTTTTAAAAATATGACTTTGTAATTAAAAAGGTAAAATACCTGAGCGTTATTATAATGGTTAAAGTAAGTATTCGGGTCGACTCCTAGAAAGTCCGGGTAATTTGTAAATAGGAGTTATTACGTACGTTTTGAAATGTTCGAAGTTGTTTAGGTTTTATTAACTTTTATCGTAATTTTATTCGTAATTTTATAAAGTTGGCGGATTATTTCGTTCGCCTAACGAAGTAAGGTATTCGTTAAGCCTAGACGAAACGGAAAAAACAGGTATTTTAGACTTTGAAGGATACTTTTATTACGGCTTCAGTTTTGTTATATTAAGATTTAGGTCGGCTAATAGTAATGGAAATTCATTATTCGGAAACGACGTTCAAAGGGTATTCTTTCTAACGAAACGAAAATGGTATTTTAAAGCTAGTAACTTATTATTCCATACGATTAACGGATATGAAACGTAATTATACTATTTACGATAAGAGATTTCTTGCGGTAATATTTTATTTAAAAGAGTGGTTTTCTAAGTAATGTGATATTTTTATACTGTTTACGATTTGAACAGATTATAAGGGATTAAAATATTTTTTTTTACTACGATGAATTTCGAAACATTAAATTAAATAAACTTAGGTCCTTTCCCTTTTTTAATATTACTTACGGTATAAGCCCATAACTTAAGCAGCTTATCTGAATATATTAACCCGTAAATTACCAAGTAAGCCTGAGGTTAAAAAACTCCGTACGCAGGTTTTTTAACCAATTTTCATTATTATGTTAACCGTGGTGTTAATAAACTTAAATTTAAAAGAAATTTACGGCGGGTTAGGTAAATCAGTTTAACAAAACTAAGGCTTGGTTATTGGATTACGACGATATGTATTTTAAGAGGGGGTCAGGGGCTGTCGAAAGGCTATCGAGGGCGGTACCGCCTCGGGCTCGGCCCGTGCCCGGGTCGTTATCAAGGATAACGTTAAGGGATTTCAATATGACGGCGCTGGCGATACCTCCATGGGTCCGGCCCGCGTTAAGCCCGCCGGTATCGTTAACGTTGAGTAATTCCTTTATTTTCGGCTCGGATACATCAACAAAATTATAGGATTGAAAATAACAAACGACCTATTATATAAAGTTCGCCTTTTAACGGTTTTCGAAAGCGTTAAGCGTTTTTTATTTAAGTTAAAACAGTTCACATAAATTATAAATCACGGGATTCACCCGCGGGTGATATTAAGTTACTGTAGTGATTTATAATTATCGAATTGAAATTATTAATAAATAGGATATTAAAATAAACCTACGACTTATTTATTAAAAGTTATCCGAATAAAAACATTTTATTTCGTGTTTTTCAACGACGTTATTATTAAAAAGAAATAATTGTAAATATTCAACATTCATATCCAATATATACATAATATAACGGGATGAAACCTCGTCATACTTTAAGGTAAATTTTTTTAACCTTTTCTTTTTTTCGACCGGTATTAGGCGTATATTTCGGTCGACTTTATAATTGACCTATTAATTATTAATAACGGCTCTCTATATTTACAAGTTATTACGAATCGCCTTTTAAAATTTGTCTAGTTGGAAACCATATAGTTTATAATTACAAATACGTAAGTGAAGCGTTTTCGAGATATATAATAGAGATTTTATAAGTTTTCAACTTTTATTATTAATGATAGCGGTTCGAATTAAGTAAACGTATTTTAAACGACATTTCATTTTCTAATAAAAGTCGAATAACTTTTATTCACGTCGTATTACCTACAAATTAATAACGGTATTAAACAGTGAAATCAAAAGGTTTAAAAATATTTATAAGTTGTAGTTGCTTTTTTACAATATAATAAAGCTTTATATTTATCCGTTCGTTGATTTACGTTAAATAACCGGAAGTCGACGGATACCGGATTTAACGAGAACCGTTTGGTAAATAGGTACGAAATATTGCTTATCCTAAAGGTAAACGCGGATATAAAGTCGTTAACTAGTTTAACAGGACAAACTATTACTTTTTTAGTTTATTTACACGAATAGGCAAAATTAATTTAAGCGGTATTAACTTATATTTAATAAGAAATAAAAACGACGACGAATCGTAAACGAAGTTCGGTGAAACGATATAAAACAACGGATTAAATTTAATCAAGTTTTTATAACATGAAAATGAACTGCCCGAATAAAAAGATCGATTAACTTTATAACTAATACCGGATAATCGATATTCCGAACCCGTTAAATATCGTGTTAACTATACCTAATAAATATCCGGTATTTTATATAAATTTAATTCAAAGTATAGCTTCGAATATCTTTCTTTTACAATTTTCATTCGATACTCTTTTAAAATCAGTTTAAATAATAAACGATATACGGGATGGTAAATATAGGGTATTTAAAATATAAAATATATTTGCGGTAAAAACGAGAAAGTGTGAAGTAATTTACGTATTAATGAAGTAAATGAGTTATAATAAGTCTGAACAGGAATTATCAAAGAATTATTAGTATATTAAAACATTAATTCTTTTTAAAGAGAAATGAGGAAATATTCGGATTAACGATAACCCGATATTTCGACGACGATATTAAGCTTATATGAAGCGAAAAACGCGAGGCGAACTCTTTATATCCCGGAAATTACACTTTACCTATAAATAAATAAAAATGTATTACTAAACAAGGTTATAATACTGTAAGTAAAGCCGAATAAATATTACCCGATTATCTCGAATACGTATCCGATTGTAAATCGACTCCTATTATATTTTAACTCAAATTTACCTATTTATTATTATTATTTTCATTTAGGTTTAATAAATACCGATGTTATTAACCTTAGAGGCTTTATTTCGATTGGCTCCAAACGTTAGGCGAGGTTAAGGAAGGGGGACTGTAAAAGGTATGACGAGAACCGGTAAGCGCCGAGGAGAGGGGCTGGTAAAAGACGGGACGTATACAAAGCAATGTTAAAAAAGGCGGATAGCGCGAAAAGGTGAGGGCGTTAGAAAAGGTCGATAACGAATAATGCAAAAAAGGATGGATATTGCGAGAAGCCGATGATAAAGGATAACGTTAAAAAGAACGAGCGTTAAATAAGGCCGATGATAACCATTAACGAGAAAAAAAGGCGAAGGGTGGGGCAGGGAAAATAACCCTTTAAAAGGGTTATTAAACACTATAATACGTTAGTTTAAGCTTAGGTAACGTAATCGACCCGAGTGCGATTTTATACCCGTTTATGGTCGGCCCCATTAACTCGTTTTTATAGAAGGTTAGTAAATAAGATACGAACGAAATCGGAAATCGTATAATTAAACCTTAAACGACGTTCATAAAGTTTTATAAACCGTAACTTATATTAGCTATAAAAGATATAAATTAAATAGTTATATTATTTTAACCTTTTACGTTAAAATTGCGAAAAGGTATTCTACGGTAATTAAAAGAAGCCGGAGTAAAAACGTTACGTGTTAAAGCCCGATTAGCCAAGGGTGTTATGTTTTTATAAATAGACAATATAATGGAAAGCGACGGAGAGGTCCAGGATAAGGGCGAACCCGGAAAAAAAAGGAGATATAGGCGTATATATAAAGGAGTAACGACCTATACGACCGGTATAGTGCAAACTCCTTACTTCCTAACGATATTACGGAGTTAGGTAAACTAATTAATTAGTTTAAAAAAGACGGGGGTAAAAACGTATCGATAACTCGGGATATTTCCCTAACATTAAGGTACGTGAAATAAAATGTAATTTTTATCCTTTACCGTAATAACTAATGAACGTAGAAAGGCACATAAATCGGGTTAAGCCGTAAACAAACTCATCTTTTAAATATATTATAAAAAGACGTCAATTAGTGGTTAAACGTTTCGAAAAAATGTTTTATAAACTTACTTTATTATAAACTTTCCGATATATACTATACCCTTATACCCGATAAATTTAAACATAAGATAAATAAACGCCAAAGTTTAAAAGACGGTTAATATACGATATATAAAAGTTTTTAGCCTATAACGGAAAAAGCTTATTTTTATCTTTATTATCTTCGAAAATTGAACGATTTTTTATAACGCTGAAAAGTTAAAATAAGTAATCCGTAGCAGGGTATTAGTATATAATAAGATAATAAATTTTACAAAGAGATTCGTTATCACTTTAAAGGACGCCGGCAGTAATGTAATCTAAGTTAAAACCGTTATATACGTCGGTTATAATAATAAAATTAAGAGAAAAAGCTAAAATATATTAGTATGAATAGTTGGTTAACATATGTAAAGGAAAGTTAAAAGTAGTTACGACAATAGTAACTAACTAAAAGAAAGGGGGCGATAATGTAAAGAGGAAAAGAAAAAAGTTTTAAAAACTATGTGTGGGTTTCTGTATTTATAAAGATTGGCGGACCGGATTCGGCAAGGGCTACGTATTATACGAAACGTATTACTTGATATTAAGAGTAAAAACGAAATTTTATACGATACGTTAACGAATACGTTATATGGTGCCGGCGGTATAAAAAAATGCCTTATACGATATGTTAACGGGTACGTTATATAATGCCGGCGGTAAAAAGGAGGTTTTATACGACACGTTAACGGATACGTTATACGACGCATGAACGAATACGCTATATAATGCTGGCGATATAAGGTAAGCCTATTAAAACATTATGAAATATATTAAACGTTATATTTCCAGCTTACTTTTGACCCGCGTATTAGGCGAATACAATTCGCGCCCGGTATTTATTTAAAAAGGCGCCGTAACCCTTATAGTATCTGGGGGAAAAAAGGGTATATTATAAATTTAAGCCGTTAGCTATGAATCTTATAGGTTACGTGAACATATACGTAATGGAATAGGTAATGTACAGCTTAAGCCCGGCCCGGACGCAGATAAGGCACAGTCCGGGTATAGGCCGGATACGGTCCGTATACGGATAGGGTACGGTCCGTATACGGCCCGTGTAAGGGCACATAATAGACTAGGTATTAGCCCTGTCTAAGGGCCCTACACGTTGGGCCACGGTAGCTTCTTCTCTTCTTCCTCCGCACCTCAATAATAAATCACATTTGGCACCTACTTGGCTTACAATCGTAAGCTAGACCATAATATATGTGATGGTCTTACTAAGTAAGCTCAAGCCGATTAGCGTGGCTTGCATCAGCTGACGTGAGTCAGCCTTCATAACCGTTACAACATGTCAAAAGTACTAATAATCCAGACGTCCTGGATTACGCTAACCACACTATAAGGGCGGGACATAACTCGTCATAACATTATGCACCTCAACATGCACATGTCTCATGACACTGACCAACGGCTCATAGCCCAAGTCCATAACACGTTATATTACGGAGCAACGTAAAAGCCGTTAGATTACGGGTAACAAATATAAACGCAATGTACTATTAACGGAAAGCAAAGTTACAACAAACTAATCGAACGTGTTTTCGAAGTTATTGTACTCGTCTTTACCTAACATTTTCTTACCTATTTTAACTAACTTACCAAATTTTACATTGATACAGCCTAGTTTTCCATTAATACGTTCGGATACTTCGATAAGTTTTTTAGTTGCGTATATCTATACTCTCTATCTACTCGTTAGTTATAATTTGCACGCTTTCTTTTCACACGTCGATCTACTTAAAAATTACGTTATTTATTTAAAAGTTGTACGATCCGTAAGACGCCGAAATGAATAGGAGTAGCAGGTATAGAGCCTACCCTGCCACGAGGGTTTACCTTTCTTTACGTAACTCACTGAACCCTTATTGCCTTCTTTATGGTGACGACCTACGTTTGTACGCTTTTTTACCGCTCATTAACACTTAGGAAACAGTTCTCGAACACCTCGAATTACCTCGGTTTTAAACTTCGAAAGCTAAACAAACTTTAAATAATTCCTCCATAGCCTCGTTTATACTAGGATTTGAATCTAAAAACGTATACGAGTAACAAAAACTACAGCTTGTAACAACGATAAAATCAAAACAATATTGGATGCCAGTATTTAGCCGCTTGTTAACGACTTCTTTGCGGTTGTATAGGCCTAACTTAACCTCCGTCTCCCAACAAAACTTCCGAGGATCATATATCATACGGTAAACGTATTTGAAACACATTTAATCGCGGGTCCTATTAAGATATATATTTATAGCCCATAGGGCCGGGAATTACACTCTCGTTATTAAAGACTAAACAGCTTCCGAATGGGGCCTACTTACCTTTTTAATAGTTTTGTTAACTTTGTAACTAATTAGGGATTTATTTTAAAAGGAGGGAGCGACTATAATAAGAAAGACAAATGTAAAAACTTATTCAATTAGGGCTTAACATTAAGCCTTGTTATAATACTATTAGTTAGTTATAAAAGGAAGATTTTAAATTTTGAAAAAAAAAAAAWGGGGGGGGGGGGGTTACGGGACTATTTATAAGGTGGAAGGGTGCTGGAGCTCCTTTTACGTAATGTTAAATAATTCGGCCTAAAACCTTTTATACGATACTATAATATTCCAATCCGCTTCGAAACGGTCATTTCGTACCTGTCGCACACTAGTACCTTCCCCATATTACATACCACCGTATAGGAAAGGAGGGGGGGCCGGGTTTAGGGGGGGTTTTAAGCGTGCCGTTTACTTTTAAAAAACTACTTTCATTCCCCCCTACCTTACCGGTTTCGTGGTTTAGTGGTTAAAGTACCTACTCTCCATAATAGGGGTCCTGGGTTCAATTCCTGGCGTAACATTTCGATAGTTCGGTTATAATTGTAATTTCATTTAGTAGATACTTTTAAAGCGTATACTGGGGGATCATGTTACAGGCTAATTCCTGGCTAGTATTTACGAGGGATTTAACCCTGGTAGTTGTTCACATTTTTACAATGCTTTAAAGCTACTCGGAAGCTGTATAGAAACATGCTTCCACACGTTACGTGATCGGGTTGCACCATCTTCCACAGCTCCGTAGCAGCTTTCTAGCCGGGATTTCTCTTCTCTTCTTCATCGAGGTTTATAGAGAAAATCCGACCACTTTGAGCGACAGCTTTGGTCTGAGTCTCTTGACATAGTGCTACTCCTTAAATTATACCTTCGGGTCTTTATCGTCTACCACTTCTTTCCAGTACTTTTGTATTATCATTGAACTAATTGAACTCTTGTCATTTCGTAGGTTGATAAATACGTCGTATCCCTTAAACCCGTTAAATTTTTAAATTCCATTTCATCTGTTTTTCGTTTTCCAAACTAGGACTTTAATTTATATTAACAAGTCCAAAATGCTAATTTTACGCGAGCTATGTGTTATAACTAATGCTCTCAAAATATCATTTCTAGCCCATGAGGAACTTAATACTGCCATAACTTTTGCTATAATATTTTCCATTTATATTATAACTATCTATGGTACAAAATCTTCATTAATCCTGGGGGAAGTATCAAAAATAAAGAATATTAAAACCAACTCATTCGGTCCGAATATATCATTTACAGCGTTAACCACTATTTTTAAGATTGACTTTTTAAAATTAATACGTTTTAATTTTAAGACAATATTTTATTTGATTTTCCAACAGTTTATAATATGGTTCACATTTTTCGATATCTTATAACACCTTTACTACTATCTACTTATATTTATATCCATCAATTTTTGCTTTGATAAGTTTTTCAGTCGAATCGAAAGTTATACCTATATTGTAAATAATTGAGTTCAGAGGTCCCAAATAAACGTTTAACATTAAATTTACCAAAGTATCTTAACAATCTATTACGAAAGTGCTTCGCGTAAATTTAGCAGCTTGGAATAATATTATTACGTTAATAACGTATGACACTAATTAGTCGTAAAGGTATATTATACTTATAAGGACCTCATAGTCAAAATTTTCATCGTTTTAATGAAGGAATTCAAACCTACATAAGGTTTTTAAATACAATTAATATTTGTAACAAAACCTTTCGAAAGCTTTTGACGTTTCCTTTTATTTTTTATATAGCTTATCATATAAAATAACTGTAAAAGGTGTTTTACGGACGCGTATTTAAATTAACAGTATAATATTATTAATTTAGGTTACGTTAGATAAACAATTTTAATTGTATGTAATTTAGGTAAAAACTATGAGTAGCTAAACTTAAAACGGAGCGGTACGGATATGCTATCCTAGTCGCAAACAACTTAATTGGTTATATTCCGGACCTTAATTTTTGAACTTATTTATATTATATAATAAAAATAAAAAAAGTATTTCAAAGTTTAATACATAAAACTTAATAGATTCGAATCGTGTATTTATAAAGAAAATATTAAGTAATAATGTATTACCTTTTCTAAATAAAACTTTCTGGTGTTTTCCCGTATAGTTAAGTTGAAATTTGGAAACTTTCGCTGCAAACGCGTCGAATTATCGTTTTCCAACGGTCGAAATTTCATTTTCTCTGGTATTTAGCATAATACCCCGAAAGCATTTGCCGTACCTATTGAAAAGTGTAAATTATAATATCATATAGGCGTTTAGTACTTTGTTTTCATAATTTAGGCTTATGATATATAGAAACGAGGTATTTTATAAGCCTATAAACACTTGTTAATCGGTCTCTTTATTTTGGATTATTAGGTAAATCCTTTTATTTTCTTTAACTTTTTATCGGTTAAGGTATATTCGTATAAGTATGCGTTAAATTCCTCCCTTATTTTTTTGTAATAGGGTTCGTATGTTGTAAAAATAGCTTTTATCTAGTTTATGGGTTGGTAAATGGCCTCAAATAAGTATTCAATCCGAATTTACTTATATATTAGATAATTAGTCGACTAACAACCAACCTTATTTTATATAATTCATCATTTTATGAAAACTTTAAAGTTGTATATACCTTTTCGCGGATATTATAAAGTACGTTGTAATTTTCGTGTTTAAACATAAGGTCGTTTTAGTTAGTAACTACTTTATCCTTGAATACCGGGAATTTTTTAATATCTTTTGTTTTTATCACCATATTTAGATTGTTCTTTTTATTTGGAGTATACTTAATATCGTCGGTTAACAACGTAGTCAATTATTTCAGCGAGGTTTACTTTCGTAATTTAGCTATCGACTTCAATTCTCTCGGCTATAAACTTTAATCAGAAGTTTGTTCATTGTCGTATTAAGGGTTTGAATGATATTTCAAAGCTTATATAGAAAGAATTCCAATATTTTTTTGATTTAAATAACGTAAGGTAAAAGTTTGGATTTCCGCAATATATTTTTATAATTATTTGGTTAAATAATTTTTTTTATATTCCAATTTAATGGCCGTTCAATATTTCTTGAACTAAGCTAGTGAAGCGGTAAACAATTTTCCTAGGATTATCTTGACGGTTTTATTCTAATCTCTTACAAACTTTGAAATAATGTTCCTTTGATTTCTATCCTAAAGCTTGTAATTTATTTCCGTATAGAAATACAGTTTTTAATAACTATAACATTCGGTAAATATATTTTCATATATATAATAGTATATATACTACTGTTAAGGGTACTTAATTAATATACTATGTTAAATTATATGGAATTATAATAGTTCAATTTCTAATCTTTTATAAGTATTTAATATTATTCGGGTTTCATTATCAAAGACATCGTACGGTTTGTTACTATAATTCTCGTTTTTATCCTATAATTTGGCAAAGTTGGTAAGTTTTATTAAATTACTTATATTAGTAGGAAAACGGTATTATAAGAGGTTTCGGTATAGTTTGTGGTTACTAGGTATTCATTCTTAAGGTTCGTACTATCGTCTTACGCCGTTTATATTATCTTCGGGCGGGCTGGTTTTCTTTATCCGGGCCACTGTTGTTTTAACTGAAAGGGTTATCAATTATATCTGGGGATAGACTTTATCTATATTTTTCTTTAAAAGTACGTTTTAAAAAGGGTTAGTATTCGACCCGAGTAGTAAATAATCTTTACAACCCTTTCTACCCTTTTGTCAATTTCTCAAACTTTATTTTGTTTTTGCGACGTACGTTTAGTTTTTCTAAATACTTTACTCTCTATATTTACGGGATCGTTTTTCGTTTTTTATACGTTATTTGAAAAAGACCGGGTTTAACGCATTTTTAATTAATATTATTTTACGAATTTTATTTCTATTACTTTATTGTCAGTTTATTTTAACATTGAAGTAAACCGGGCAGTTACCAATAAGGAATTTATGATTCTAATATTATTATTACTAGTTGTATTAATACATTTCCTCCATAATTATTTTCGCCTTATTTCTGATATTTTACCGGCTATTATATGTTATATTTCTGGTATTCAATCCGCAAAGTTCTTCCGGTAATCATCAAACAAATCGCGCCTATTGATATCTACGTTATGATAGTTAAAAATAATATTTATAATATACGTATTTTGTCGGTAAGATCTCTATTGTATCAGTTACGTTAGAAGAGTAATTGTGGAGATTAGTGTTTGTATTAAAGTAGTAATATAGATTGAAGGAAGAAGACGCATCTGGAGAGTGTACGTCACAGGTGACAGGTTATAACCTCTTACCTAGGCAGTGGAAATCTACTATACACTTTGCTAATCTCTCTTCTAGGTAGTGGCACTTTACCGTACACTTTGCAAATGCCACTTCTAGGTAGTGGCACGCTATTATGCACTCTGCAAATGCCCCTTCTAGGTAGTAACACATTATCATACACTTTGTAGGAATGCACCTTGTAAAGTGGCACGTTACCGTGCCACTTTTGAAAAGGTGTAATCTGCAATGTGACCGCTTACTAACTATAGAGATATCTAATAATATCTACACAGACAATCTTTTCTTCTTTAGTGCGGTCCATATTCACAATCCAGTAATGATAGTATAATTATAATTCGTTCCGTATCCGTAATTCAGTAATAACAGTAGTGTATGTTATCGGTTATAACAGTGGTGTATACCATCGGTCCAGGCAAAACTTCTTTCTTTTCCTTTTTTTCCTTTTTTTTCCTTTTTGCCAGTGAGGTAAATGTGTTGCGGTTTAATTTACGTGACCTTCCAAGTTGCGTTGTTTCGTAGGGGTGCTTTCAACACGATATCTAGAGCTCCTGTCTCTTTCTGAAGGGAAAGACCTAAGATGTTATTGTCGCCCTTTTTGTTTTTGAAGTCGCGTTCTGAAGCGCTATTCCGGTGTTTTAGTTCCTTGAAGTTAAGGGTCGGATTGCCATTACGGCTCGTCCTTTTATTAAAGTCGAGTAGCGTATAATGTTTTTAGCTCTTCCTCCTAAAGGTAAGTGTTGAATGTCGTATTCTGGCTGTCCTTCTCTTAATAATACGGCTTAGATTGCGTATTCAGCCCTTCCTTCTTTAAAGGTACAGCCCGGACTATTTATTTAGGCCTTTCTTCTCTTCAAGTCGCGGTCCAGATTATTTATTCAAACCTTTTCTTTTTTTAAAGACGCGACCTGAATTTTATGTACGGACACTTTTTTTGTTTCGTTTATATGTCGGAACACCATGTCGGCCCTTCATCCTTTTTAAATTAAGTTACCAATACCGTATCTAGGCTTTCTTCCCCCTTAAAACGCGGTTTAAATAAAGTATTATACCTTTCCTCTTTTTGAAGGTACCCGTTAAAATATACGTTTCGCCTTTTCTTTCCCGGAAGCCACGTACTGGTTATTCTTTATAACACTTTATATTAAGTATACAAAGACTCCTTCAACTACTTTTCCATTTTAATTCGAGTGAATTATTCCATATAACCGGTTTAAATGTTTCGTTTTAGTCGTTACTAAAGTGTATAAGCGGTTTGGATGTTATGTTTATATCGACTGAGTCTTAACGAAGTGTTTCGAAACTTAGTGGTTTTAATTTACGTAGCTTAATACGTAATATGACGCTTTTTAATAAGTACACAAGTACTTCCAAAACGCCAAAACAAGTTAATGAATAACGTAATAAGGCTTTTGGTAAATAAGGTACTAACCGATTGGATGATATCATATTAAAGGTATCTTTTTTAAAGTTACTCCGCATCTTATAGCCTTTTTATTCTTCGAGGTTCAAAGGCATATCCGCGTATTTCTACACTTCCATATAGTTTTTATTCTTCGTAGTATTAAAATACGGATAATCAAGACTGCTATAGTATCCCGCTATAAGTATTTAATTTAGATTTTTCCCTCTTTTCCCAGGCTGTCTATAGTTAATCGGGTCGGTTACTAATTAGTGTCGGTAAGGTTTCTGCCTATTTAAGTAAACGTAAAGAATAAAAGAGGTATCGTAAAGATTGATATTTGTATTAAAGTAGTAAGATAGATTTAAGGGGGAAAATGTATCCGAAGAGTGTACGTCATAGGTGAGAGGTTATAACCTTTCACTCAAGCAGTAATACTTTATCATACACTTTGCTAATTTCACTTCTGAGCAGTGGCACTTTACTATACACTTTGAAAATTCCACTTCTAGGTAGTATCACGCTATTATATACTTTACAAATTCCACTTTTAGGTAGTAGCACACTATTATACACTCTGTAGGAATGCACCTTGTAGAGTGACCCGTTACTGTACTACTATTTCAAAGACGTAATCTGTAGAATAGCCGCTTACTAACTATAGAGATCTCTAATAATATCTACATATTTTCCGTAAATAGGTCTAAATTCTCCACTAAAACTTCGATTTTTCTATTCTACAAGTTAAGGTTTTAATGTTCTAAAATGCTTTTAGAAAACGATATATTTTGAAACAAATAATACATACATTCATTTACTTTTGCTAGGTTCACTATTAGTAAAGTTATAATATTAAATGTACAAAGTGTAACGGGACGCTTTAAAAACTAGTTTTGGTATGTATTTGAATTGCCGGAGGTATTGGAATAGTATTACATGCAGTGCAGCAGGTCAACTTTACTTACACTAAAGTTGACCGTACTGCAAGTGTATTGCTTTGTGCGGACTTACCGCATTGGATGTAAGTCGAGTACAGTACGCTACACTTCATTCCAGGGCACGAGCCAAGCACTTGGATATACAAATTACAGTGCAAACCAGCTAGTGGTCTACCAAACCTAGAACAATACATCCACTATCTGAACACGTAATACTACTGTTACTTCGACTAATCGAATCGACAACGTTACAACGTTTAAGGCCTACCAACACTGATCAGTACTTGCTTGTCTATAGGTTAAGTACAGATAAGCTAAGTAGAAAAAAGAACTACTTTCCGGTTACGCTTTAAGTCAAAACAACCGCTGGGGTAAAGAAAAGGTTTTTGTGAAGGGCTTTTATTAGTATTACGGTAGTCTTCCAATGTCAGGAAAACAGAGAAAACTTTTGGGTTACGACTGTCTTATAACGGCAATCTGAAAGTAAGCAACGGTATCGCTATTCGAAAACACTAAGAAATCTTCAGTAATCCTTCTTAAAAAGCGTTAAAATTAACCGTTAAAAGTATTAAACGACAAGTTAGCAAACGGCTAAATTAGTACTATTACAAATACTACCATTGCATAAAAACGATTAAGTCCCTACGCCAAACAACAACCTTCGCCTTCCACAACCTTTGACCTTACCTTTTACACCAAAATTTTACCCATACTTCAATTTTTTTCACTTTTTACGCCACTTTAATCGCCAAATTCGCTACCCTAAACGAAAACACCGAGAATCGCCAAGTCGTGCTAAGAAAGCCACGTTACGCGACCTTTCGCCAATTTGCTAAGTTTCCACGCAACTTTACGCCAAAACACCAAGTTCCCTACACTTAAAATCAATAAGTCCCTCGCCTTATACGCCTACTACGCCCTACAAAAGCCTTAAGATGTCTGTCCCCAGCGCTTACTTTAAGGTTATTACCGACCCTACCTGGAAAAAAGAAATTAGAAACTTAGAATCAATTTTCGTTAACCAATATGACTATAAACTTTGGACTAAAAATGTTAACGAAACCTTCATGAAAGTTAATCTAATTAACTATGTTAGGCAATACATTCTCGAAATTAACGCAGGTAAAAAGCTTAACCGCGGCGCCAATACTTTCCCAAACTTTCGCGAATTCTTTAACCACTAGATACTAGATATATGAAAGACGATTTAATGGTAAATTAAGGCTAAGTTGAGGACAAAAGTTAAGAGACGCGGAATTTATATACCGGATAAGGCTTTAAAAGGAATGGAAAAAACCTTTTTTAAGTTAGCCTAACCTAAGGAATACTTATAAGACCCATAAGAAAAAGGGAAACCCATTAAAGAACCTTAACAACCCTATATGCGATTTAAAGGACTTCTACTTTACCCTCAGCTAAATTAAGCCTTTTTATGTACTAACGATAAAAAACCCGTCAACCTGCTCGACAATTTAGTAACACCACGTAATAGCGCAGAGTACGTCCTTAATGGTGATAAAGCGCGTAAAGTAATAGCTACCAACGCGGCCAAAGCTATTAACATTAACGCTTTACACCAGTTAATTAAGTAAGATCGCCAAACTTCTCAAAACCTTTAAATACCTATCGTCCCTTAACAAGTTCACCGCTAAAACCCTTAAAAACTTTCTCATTTTAAATATACCTACGCGCGCGAACCGACCATAAGCCCTACCATAAAACTTTACCTATGGATCCAGGCAACTAGCAATTAACCTTAACACCATACCTAGAAACCTCTAAAACTTAAACCGTTAAAAAACACCAATCAAATCTAGGATAATTATCGCGACCTCCCTTCAAAACCTGTCAAAATGATTAACATTAATTACAAGTTAATAACGAACTTCGCTAAAATCTAAATTAATAAAAAAAAGTATAAATAAAACCCTTATAACCTCCTCAACACTAAAATAATACCTTTTCTAAACATTTTCAAGTGAATAAAGGTACCCCTTTTTAGTTTTTACTTACTGTTTCCTAAAATCTTCATAAGGAACGCCAAAAACTATTATCTAATCTTTCCAACGAAAGCCAACACATTTCGCGAAATTTATGATGACATAAAAGGCTACTTCAAATAAGATGTTAACCCCGCGTAATATTATATAAACTGGGCTATTACGCGGTAGACTACAATATTAACAAATAAAAAAAAAGAGAAATTACCAATGGATATCCTTAATTAAATACTCGACAAGCTGATAATATATTGAAAGGTAATGGAAAAAACCTACGTTCGTGAAGTCACACTTCGCGAACAGGTACGGGCAGTTGTCACGGATATTAATAAGTTTAAATACGCCTTATAACGCCCAGATACCACTTGTAAAAGCTTTTTTAGCCAATTACGTTTCTCTCTTACCACTATAATAACACGTACACTAATCTCGCTCGGTATATATACCTAAGCAGATAACTTTCTTAACGTAAAAGAGGAAAACCTTACGGTAGTTAACTACGTCGACCGTAAGTACTTACTTTTACAATGCCTAAGTTTAAGATTATTAACCTCGGCCCTAAATTAAGGGCAAAATCTATGTTAATGCTATTAAAATTTAAGCGAATTTGTTAACCGCAAGCACTATCGTCGTAATAATGGAAAAATATGTTAGATTTGTAATAAGGCCAGCTATTAGTTAATTCGCCACCCCCTCTCTGAATGCAATAACAAAAAAGCAACGTATTACGCTTAGTATCTTATTACTTAAACCAGGTTATAGATGCTAAAGGTAACGAGCCAACTAATAGCTCCAACGCCCTTAAGCAAATTAAATAGCACGAAAATACTTATTTTGATACGGTAGCCTAGTAACTAACCAATTATTTCTTTTCATATCGTTTATGTAGTAAAAACCCTTACCTTTACCCTAATCATATCCCTAACCCCTTATATACCTTTAACCTTCACGATCGCTATGCGGACCATACGTTTTAAGGTATTATACCAGATACTGGGACAACAAAGTACTTAATAGGAGGTTATTCACAGTATATAACACTACGGAGGGAGAATACTACAACTACTAAAATTAATCGTTACGATACTGGCAAGGTCAAAGTTAGCTTTAACCCGGGCAAACAACTATCGTTACTGGGGACAACGGTGGTTTAAACAATTATAAGAGCAATCACGTTCTATATCCTTAAATACACTACTCTTTTTTTACTTTACTCAAAGGATATAAAAACCCTTAACGTTAAAGTAGATGTTAATATAAACAAACTAGTTAAAAACGACTGAAGGTTTCCACTCGCTTTTAAGTAAAGGTACTCATGATTTTATCTTTAAGGTCCAAAAGCAATGGTATTAAACCTAACGAAACCGGAGATACATCAACTATATCGGCCCTTTAACTACCCAGCTATTAACAGGCTATACAAAATCCTAAAGTCCGTAGGATATAACAACACGGAATAATATACCCTAAAAGCTATTGAAAGGCTTTACTACCATTGCCAAACGCATACCCAACCCCCCCTCCTCCCGAAATTTAAGTTTACACTAAAAAAAGATAAAAACTTTAACAGTAAAATCTTTATCAATATGTTTTACCTAAATAACAAACCTGTTTTTCACGTCGTTAACTCCGCGATTGCTTTTTACAAAGTTAAGTTTTTAAAGTCCCTTTCAATAAAGGATATATAGGAAACTTTAAGAATACTATAGATTAACAAATACCTAGGTTTACCTAACATCGTCGTTTACAATACCGGTACCAACTTTACGGTGGCGCAGTTCTAAAAAGATACCAAGATAATAGGTATCTAGTATAAACAGGTATTTGTAAAAGCCTACTAAAGCATTGGAAAGGTTAAAAAGGCACACGCCTTACTTCGCCGAACGTATAATATCCTTACATTGGAAATTAAAAGCTTTAAGGATCCGGAAGCACGCCTATAAATAGCAGTAAAAGACTTGAATAATACTATAAGCCTTGACAGCTTAGTATCAACGCTACTAGTCTTTAAAGCATACATATGCCTAACAAGTGAATCTCCGCCCTCGGTAAGTACTTAAAAACGTATTATAATTTATATCAAAGCTTTAAGGAAACTACGAATGAAATCGGTACACTGCTAAGTTAATAGTACCCTTAATACTAAAAACGGGCCTATAATCATCAATTTGTTTACTTTGATACTATAAAATAAATTACTTGTATGGTGGAAGCCGGGAAAATAGAAGGAGGCATATAAGATATTAAGTATTGAGAATCTTAAAGTAATTATTAAAACTGCTAACGACTCTGTATCTTTTCGAGCTACTTAAATTAAGCTCTATATTAAGGCCAATAATGATAAAAACCCCTAAGTTAAACGGCTGAATTAATACGAACCTCCCCCGCCCGTTATCGATAAGCCAATAAAACGCCGCCAACGAAGACAACCTCCGAAAAAGAGAAACGTTAAAAAGGAAAAATGCACACCAATTCGTACCTACAATACTACTTGGGTAGATAAAAAAGGAAGGATAACGAAAACTTGGCATTGAAATTTAGGGCATAAGGGATTATTAAAACCTCCGGCAAACCTTTTAAGGAAACCTACAAGGTCGAAATCGATGGTTTACTAACCTGAAGTATAATACAATTTGTATCGAAAGCTAACTTTAACCTTTGAAACCCAAACGTCACAATCTTTAAGTCGAAGATTATCTATGAAGTTAAAGGTAAAACCACGGAGCGGCCTTATAAAAGTTCACGACTAATCGCTTAAGGATACAGCGATAAAAGCAAAAACTGAATTTTCATGTAATCGCCAACGATTTAAAAAATTAGCTAACGCTTAGTAATAACTTTGGCAATAAATCTATTAGCCAAAACTAATAAAAAATTTACACTTAATAACCGTAATATTATGTAAACCTATATATAATTAATAACGGATTTATACCGGATTATATCATTGGAACTGCTATATGAATTCCGTACTGTTTACCTAATAAAACAGTAATACTGTATGTCAAACTATCATAAATACTGGTTAAGGTAGGCGTCCACTGGTTTCTAACCTACTGATCGCACTTTAAGTCCCGACTAGCGATAAAGTTTTTAATATACGATCCGTGTTTATTAGTAACATAAGAAAAGGATTTCGACATAGTAGGTATACAAATTAATGATAATCTTTTCATCGAAACGGCTGGTTTTATAACATAAAAATAACAAGCAATCGAGGACTTCAAATTCTGAAATTATGAACCGGTAACGATGTTAACTGAAAACAATCAATTTAACTTTAATAAATCGTCAATCCGTATACTTAGTGTTAATACCGGCCTAAGTTTCTTCCAAAAAGGCTAGGACGTTATTTTTACTATAATCGACAAAACTAAAAAGGTCAAGGCCTAACGATACTTAAAACAACGTATACGAGATAACTATATTAACACTATATACCAATCGAAAGCCTTATACGATCTATTCATTAAGGCATAAACAAAAATACCAATAAATAAAGACTTTAATCGGCTAAGTGAAAGGCTGGAATAACAGATGCGAAACTTGTATCACAGAATCAATATAATGCTAATCGATCTTTTAAAGGCCAAACTAATAATCTTTACGAACGGTTCCTTTATAAATAACACCAACTTATCTTTACAGATCGAGTTTCTAATAACCCTCATTAACGAAGATAAACGGGAAAATTAATTTAGCATTACCGGTAACCTAATTTACCAAACCTTTATCAAGTACAAGAGGATTACATGAAACGTGCTTGCTTCAGAGGTTTATAGCATAATAGCGGGCTTTAACGTAGGCATAACGCTATGGGAAACCCTTAACCACATTACCAGGTAACTAAGGATTCCTCCTATTCCGATGTTAATTTGTACTGACTTAAGGAACCTTTTTGAATACCTGTCAAAGCTTGAAACCACTCGCGAAAATCGCCTGATAATCGATGTAATAACACTCTGTAAAGCCTATAAAGGAATTTAAATTAAGAAGTTCTGGTAAATCGATGGCAAAGATAATTCTGCAAATACTATAATGAAGGCCACACCAAACAAAGCACTAGAAAGGTTTATGGATAGCAACAAGCTAACCATAGGTATCGAGAGCTACGTAAATAGGCTTCCTGGAAAGCTCAAATCATGTGAAGATGGACAAGGATGTGCTAGCAGACTGAAAGACTACCAGGGGATTAATAATGGTGATTTATTTAAGTAGTACAGTTAAAGTTATAAAGGGCAAACCGTGGCGGAAAAACTTTTTGTAGGAGTTAATAAACTCAAACCTTGGAACGGCGGAGCAATTGAAGTCAAATAGGGTCAATTTGCATACAATTGGGTGCAATGTAATAGGGAAGTTAATTGAAATTAGCAGGGGGTACGAGGTCGCTATTTAGCGCTAACCGGAAAGATTTGGTTAGCCACATTAACGTGCGCGTACACAAACTAAAAAGCCGCCAGTGTTAAAATAGTATTATATGCAGTGTAGTAAGTCAACTTTACTTACAATAAAGTTGACCGTACTACAGGTGTATTGCTTTGTACGGACTTACCGCATTGAGTGTAAGTCGAGTACAGTACGCTGCACTTCACTCTAGGGTACGGGCTAAGCACTTGACTATACAAATTACAGTGCAGACCGGCTAGCGGTCTGCCAAACCTCAAACAATACATCCACCATCTAACCATATAATACTACTGTTACTTTGACCAATCGAATCGACAATGTTGCAACGTCTAAGGCCTACCAACAGGAGGGGTATAAAAGCTGGATTTGTGTAGTACTTAAGATTTAGGTGTATTTGAGATACGGTATTTAAAACGGGTTTGAAATAAAATATTCAACAAAAATATACAAAATAAATAAATTTAAATAAAAGCGTAAAATACATAAATGAAAAGGCAAATAAAATATAATAAAGCGTTGATAATAAAGCATTCAATGCTTACTAATATTGATAAAATGTAAATTAAATGTAAATAAAACGTAAGCTAAGGCTAATGAAGCGTTTTGAATTAAACTTTTAATGTTTTTCAAACGTTATATTAACTAAATAATTAGGAAACTTCAATGTTGTATATAACAAACTTAAAATAAGCGGTGTAATTTAAGGCTGATAAGGGAAGACGAATGGGGGAAAAAAGAATAGGGTAACAAAGACGGTGGAAAAGATGTTTAAAGATATGTATATAGTATTTTGATAAATTGTAATGGCAGAATAGTCGTTTTGAATACTATATCTAGTGTGTAATGTGCATTTAATAGGCGATTTGAATGTCGTGTTTTAACAGCTTTTAAAGTTTGTAAGCGATTTGGATATTACATTTTCACCTTTTTCAAAGTTTAAAAACAGCTTAAATATAACGTTTGGATTGGATAAGTCTTAATAAAAGGTTTCAAAACTTATTGGTTTTGGCCTACGTAACCCAATACGTAGTAAAATGTTCTCCAAAAAGTGCCCAAATACCTACAAAACGTTAAGACGAATTAACGGATAACGTAACGAAGCTTTTAATAGACAGAGTATTAATCGAATTAATAATATCGTACTAAAGTTATCCTTTTTAAAGTTACTTCGAATTTCAAAAGCGTTCCTACGTATTTTTACTTCCGTATAGTTTTTACAAATCGTAATATTAAAACACGTATAGTTAGGACCGTTATAACATCCCATTATAAATATGTACTTTAAATTTGAGGTTTTTAAGTTATTTATAATCAATCGAATCGATTATTAATTAGTATTGGTAAAATCTTTACCTGTTTACATAAACGTAAAAAGTGAAAAAGTAATCCTAAAGATTAATAATGTATATTAAGGATAAATCGATTAAAAAGAAAAAAGGTATTCGGAGGGTATGCGCCTCGGGTAGGAGCTTATAAGCTTTTACCCATGCAGTAACACTCTACCATACACTCTACTAATCTCCTTTCTGGGCAGTGGCACTCTACCGTACACTCTGCTAATGCCCTTCCAGGCAGTGGCACGCTATCATACACTCTGCAGGAATGCACCTTGCAGAGTGGCACGTTACCGTGCACTTCTGCAAAGATGCAACCTGCAGTGTAGCCGCTTACTAACTATAGAGATATACGATAATATCAACAAATGTAGATAATATTATAAATAACACACATAATGAATAGATACAAAATATCAATCCTATGTTGAGAGGCTTGAGGAGGAGTATACGATTCGAAATAAAGTACTTATACTCTACTTCGGAACGTGGACTCTTTTAAGTCTCTTTCTCTTCCAATTATCTTCCAATACTACTTTCATTATAAACCATCTGCACTGTCTATTATCTACGTCGACGTCTAGAACCTAACCAACACTCACCAATGCCAACTTTCATCCACCAATGCCAACTTTTATTTACCAATGCCAACTTCTATTCGCCGGTGCCAACTTCCATTTTTCCCAGTACCAACTTCAGTTCTCCAAAATAGTTGGCTTGAGTCAACAGTACTGACTGCACCAGTGCAGTTGACAATACAGTCAACTGTACTCCATATTCAATAGTCACAACAAAACTCAACTTTTCCAAAAGGGAGAGGTGTCCATGTATACGAACTTGACCTCCCGATTTCCGGACGGGCTTCCCCGCCCGTACGCCGGCACACAACGGCCCACGGCTGCCGAGCACACACATCGTCAGTATTATCTTGGCCCCGGGAGTTGGAACCTGTGTGGCAATGGAAGGAACAGCCCGGAAGCTGCCGGGTATCTGGTCGAACATTCTCTGCTGGTCCTTGGCCGTGAGCTCCAAAAAAATAAAATAACAACAACAATATTGGGCTGGTCCCATTCACTCTACTTCACCTGTCAACAACATCAGTTACCTCACCTTGCTGGGCGAGTGGAGACAAACGCTGCCCCAGAAGGAATCGCCACGCAAAGGAGCCGTCGCTCCAGGGAATCTCCATCCCACGGCGTCCCCCACGAGTTATGGTCCGCCCCATATGTGTATGCACAAGCAGGACACAAGCGGGAATAACAAGACAAGATGGGTGCCAAATGGTGTTGGTACTGAAGATGCAGAAGAGAACGAGACTAGAGAGACTTCGTATAACGATACCCCAACCCCCTTCCACGAGTCCACTGGTTCCATAAAACCAAACCATATCATGCGGCCCCCCTCTCCAC
>JASMMZ010000004.1:33401478-33431914 GCA_038502455.1 Anisogramma anomala
CCCCCCTCGGCCTCCCCTCTATGCCCACGAAAAAAAAAAGTAGACGTAAGGGGAATGCTAGGCCCGTCTTACCTCGATGCTATACAACGCAATCCACATCCAACTAACAAGACCCTTACCGCTTGTGGTGCCGGGAACGCTACCGGGTGTAGCCCCGGCTGCAATGTAGTGATTTTGTATGCCCGGAAGTGGGCACACATAAGTTAGCCCAACCACAATCCTCTCCCTGCATCCCCACGACCTTGTCTGGGTCGTTCCCTTCCGTGACCTAGCAGTGTCTGTTGTTCCGGTCCGTACACTGGTGTTCCGCGGAGAGATCGTCTCCCATCGAGTTCTGTGCCGGCCCTCCCGGGCTCGCCTCTCTCGCAGATCCTTGGGTCCCGCCAAGCCTGTTCTTCGCTGTGCTGGCGGGGCCGAATCTCCTCCCAACCCATCCAATACGACACTGCGCCACTGACACCAGTTCACAACGCCATCAGCTCACCGTTCCCGGCACCATAACGCGTATGGACCACTCTGTGGTTCACACTCTGTGGTAGCAGGTTGAGTAGGATTCGACGAGGAACGGGAAGAGTAGCGTGGACGTGTGTCGGTGTTGACATTGGGCAAACACAGTACGGGAGCAAGCCAGGCAGTGTCACTCCCTGGTGGGTACGTTCACATAGGCAGGCCCTCCCATGTTTTTGATGAACTGTCGAGACGGACGGAGAGATGCACGCACGAACTAGATGTACGTTGGCACGCCGAGGAACAGCACTTGCAGCTAGCTGAACGGGGTTATCATGACAGTATGGACCTTCGTGCGAGGCCTCGTCGATATGTGATCAGACTACCCGTCGACAATTACGAGCCTCCACCTTGGTGGAGGGCACACGCAGCCGATCACGCGCCACGCAGCATCTGCACAACACATCCTCCAAGGACCATGTCAACGGGTGTCGCGCGTGGACGGCGTACCGTACCGGTCGGCCATGCACACGAACCTCCTGAAGTCGCCTCTCCAGGTCTTGGACGAAGGCGAAAACCCCCCACGCCGGTCAAGCTTCTGCCCCGGTCGCCTGAAGGGCATCGCTTCGCGTGGCCTCGACATGGCTGAGGTGATGATTGTGCCGATGGTACCGTCTGCCACCCCAAACACCAGTGGAATCTTCTGGAACATGCCAGGATACCACGGATTTGGAATATGGAGACTCGTCACATGCCAGCAGCCATCAGCGTTGCCGTCACCAGGACCTCAGCCCACTACGAGGCCCTCTGCTTCACACCCTGTAGAGACCGAAAGTGCCTTAACAGAAACACACTGGAATCGGGTACGAGTTTGTTTCGGGCCTGTGTACATAGCTACCTTGGGTATAGTTCAGACGGCATGGTGGGGGGAGGGGCGTTCCAATGGCTTCACGAGATGAGCGGTCCATGTCCGATCGCCTGGGATGAAGATCTTAGCTTGTGATTTAATCCTGTGGAAGAGTAGAGGAATACTTACCCAACACCGTGCGAGGAACTCCGGCCAAACATTGGACCATCGCAAGACGCCGCTCCGTCCAGCTGCAAGGCTGACGGGGCGTGAAAGGCCTGACGTAGCCAAGCTACTGCGACCGGTGTTCCCAAGCTGATCTTCCACCTGGTGACGTACTAGTTAGTATACCCACGTTCAGCGCGAGTAGGACGCATCGCTGCCCAGCCAGGGTGACAGACCCGATCTGTCCGCAGAGGCCGGACGGGGAGCATCTCCATGTGGCCCCACCTCGCCATTGCGGGCCAGCAGCGGAGCGGCGAATTGGGCTCGTGGCCGGGAACTGAGGCGGCGGCGGCGACAACCAGCGCGGCCGCGAGTGCGAGGCCACGGGCTCTCGACAGCTCGGGATTTCAAGCGATTCGTGGCCTTCACGAAAGAAACGAGGACCGCATCGCCCAGCGAGCTAGTTGAGTGGTCCTGAAGCAAGTCCCAGTCAGTCAGTGAGGGACCATCCCGGGGCAGAAATCGGCAAGGACTCAAGTATAAGTGAGAGCTAACAGAGGCTGAGGTCGGAGCTTGGATCGCGCTGGACTAGCTTGTGGTCGAGCGCCTTGGCCTAGCCCTAGCGCCGCCTCAAGTTGAAGGAAGCTCTGGGTAGTCTGCATCCAAAGTCTGGCTGGAAGTAAGAGGCCTTGGTTCGTCGGCAACGGTTCAGCCTCGATGCAGGCACTGACTTTTCAGGGCCTGCATCGACCTGCATCACCTGCATCGAGAACTGACGCAGTACGTATGCAGGGGCAAATCATCGCGGAGCAAACATACGGTACTGTGTAGCGTTGCAGGCTGCCATGCGCCAGGCCGAGACATGAATCGAATGGGGCCAGGCGCATGCAGAGAAGCAATGCAGAAAGTGTGGTCGTCGTCGACGCTCACCTTCACGAGTGCCCTGCTGTTGTTAGCTCCTGCAGGGCTGCTCCTGATGCAAAGGTTATGTATGTACTAAGAAGTGTGTATCGAACCGATATCGATCTGACGACTGTGGTATGCTTTGTGTGGCCGGGATGTCAGAAGGGTCGACAGCAGCAAGTACTTGGGAAGAGGACACCAGAGACCATGCAACGAGCGTGTGATGGCATGGCAGACCTGAGCGAGCAACTGCACATGCACACACAGTACACATGGAGCCTGCAGACCCCGGGAAATACTGTGCCATCCAGTGGAGATAAGTGACCTGCACCGTGCTTCCCCCAGGTCGAAATGATGTATGCCAACCCTGTTGGAAAAAGTTTGTTTTGGTGACACATGCAACGCGACGACCTCGTACCTCGTCTTCAACACGTCTCCGGCTCCAGCACTTCATGCCGAAGTCTCGGAGCCATGACTATGACTGGCATCGCGCCAGCCACAGAGTTCCGTCTGGACGAGCCACAAGGCGAAAACCTCCCATCTGCATTTCACACGAGCTTGGCGTTTGGAGCTTGGAGCTTGGAGCTTGGATCGAGGTGGTGCCCACAAGCGGCTAATGCGCCGTGGCAGGGGTTCACGTCGGTCCGGAATCTCGCGCGTCGTGAGGCCGCGGGGCTAGCCTACTATGTAGTGATGCCCATGCCCTACAACCTGTGGTGGGAGAAGTGCTCCGAGCCTGCAGTAGCCAAAGCCAAAATCCCGGACGGACATGCTTGCAGGCTCTTGCGTGCAGGCTCTAGCGTGCAGGCTCTTGCTTGCAGGCAGGCTCTTGCTTCCATCGATATGGCAAACTTGGAAAGTTGGCCAAGTGGGATGTGGAATGGATGGATCCGTTACAGCTTTCGAGTCACAAAGTTTGCTGACTCGGTTATCGCCATGCCGCGTACTCGGTACCTCCGTAGACAGTGCTCTGCGTTAACATCAGCCCGGATTCACAAAGCGCAGCGCTTCCTTCTACTACAGTGCCACTCTATAACACTGTTTCAGGGTCCAAATCGAGTCCATCGATTGCCGTTGACGTCTGACGGATTCCCTCGTGGAAACATGGCTTGCCGTGCCGCAAGGGTTCGCCATGGAGGATGGAGGCGTGGCTGCGGAAGACTGGTACCGATCGAGGCTGAAAATCGTCCAGTACCGTGTTTGACCGACAACGGGGACAATGCCCATGAATGAACTGGAGCTTCCGACCGGGACTTCGGTCAGAGATAAAATCCGACAGGACCAGATTTGTTGAAGGCTACTGCCACTGGCATTGCATCGGACGAGACATCGGGCCCGACGACACCGGTGGCCAGCCCGCAGCGTGTTGGGCGCTGCGGCGTGCAGCTAGTTCCAGGCTTTCGCCTGCAAAATCTCCCATTGGTGATACCGTTTTTCTAAGCCTGTTCCGACCAATGTCCAGGGGCCCAGGGTCCTCGCAGCTGCACGGCGATTACTTGCATGCGGCCTCCGGCGGCACATTGGCTGGTGCTAGAAGTGGCCATTCTGGCATGTGGCTCGTGTGGTATGGTCATGGAGAAACAATCGGGAGGGGGAAGCGTCTCGCAGGTAGTGCTTTTGGTCTGTTGGTGGTGCTGTGGTGAGCGTCGTGCAGCCGCTGTCTGGCAGTCGGGCATAGCCGAACTGGGTGGCGGACGCTGACGAGGGTGGAGGAGGATCGAGCTGTGCCCCAGGAGAGGTCGAAGCTTATCTAACACTCGAATAGCATGGCTGGCTACTTGGTGAGAACGGTCTCTCGATTGTGGAGATGATGGCGAGCATCAAACGATGGTGGCATCTTGGTGGGCTTCGACACTGTCTCGGGTGGATACAGCAAGCTGGCTGTGTCGAACATCTTGTTCATGATCCAACAGCTCGACACTGCTGAACCATGTGTTTTGGATGGCAGCGATTCCGTTGGGCCGTCGTGGAAAAGACGCCAGGCCATGCCGCCGCCGTCCACCGCTGCCCACCGTCTTGGGCTGCCAGTTCAGGGTGGACAGGGAGACATGGTGTGTTGGGGAAAGAATGTGGATGGTGATGAGGTTCAAGGCGGAAAATTCGAATGTGTCGCTGGCGTCTGTCCAGGTGGTCGGTCTGTTGAAGGTTGTTGGCGCTGGTGATGGTGCTGGTGTGTGGTGTAGGTGCTGAGCAAAGCTTCCGGCTGGGTCCATCGAGGCAGCAAGGGCCCACCACCAAGCCAAGCCACGAGGGGCCACGAGGGGCGACCCTGCCAGTTCGGAGTTCGGCCAGACCACTGAACACCACTGCCATACATGGTAAAAAGCATGCCCAAGACGGAATATCTGTACAGATCATAGGCTGCAGCTACATATTACCTATCGGAAGCCGTACCTTGCATGCTTCACATGCACTGCTAGGATGAGCTTTGGCAGTCGAGGGCACCACAGCACTGACGAGAGCGTGCGTGCCCTTGGCAGCCCTTGCAGCCTTGTGCCATGCACCATCTTACACTGATATTCGGCTTCCCACTTCTGCACTGCCTATCACACATCGTCTTTTCATATCCACTAATTTTATTTTTCAGATTTTTCACATGTTCTTGGTCCCGAGTGAACAGTGTAGGGGCCACCCATGACGGGCATGTGTCGAAACAAACCTTGTTCTGAGTGGAGCAATGCCTGGAAACTACGGTACAGTTTACCTCAAGGAACTCAGATGTTTGTTTGAGGCAAGTTAAAAAGGCGGACGAGTGTGGTGGGGTGGCCAATGGAGCAAGTATGGTGGCTAGTAAATTTGGTGTGGCGCAGCCTCGCAGGCGTGTGGCGCAGTATCAGGGTTAGGGTAGCGGTGGTTCTAATTGCCTCGCAAGTAGTCTACTGCAAGTAGTCTACTCAAGTAGTCTACTACGTATAATAGTATAGTCTCCTTTTTGGTAGGTCTGCTTTTAGTGATCTCCGTCTGAGCCACAGCAGGTACATCCCTGTCAGCACAGTGGCCGACAGTGGACGGGCCGTAACTTCCCCGTACCTTGTACATACTCCAAGCCGGCGAGAAAGGCTAGCAACTGAGACTAAAGTCAACCTCCTCGCCGCTCCCTTCGCTGCCTTTCTAGCCTCTCTCTCTCCTCACCAGCATTGTCCCCTCCCACACATATCCACGGTCTTCCCCTGTTGTCTTGTGATTTGGTGCTTTCTCTCTTCTTTTCTTCGTGTTCCTCATCTCGCCGTGCAATTTACGTTCCCACCCCAACCGCAACCTGCAGTTTACCTTGCTTCCTGTGTTTGTTGTTTGAGTGCGACCTCGTGAGCATTCTTCCAGTCTGTTCGCTGCTGGTCAATATACACACACCTCGGCACCATCGAATCCCGGACCTTATCCACGTCCTCAACCGAGACCATTTGACTCCGTGTCTTCATCACTCACCGAACATCGCGATAGACCTCGACCCACCGACCGTCATCCGGCCCTTTGTTGTCTCGTCCTGTCCTTGCCACCTCGAGAAATCGCCCGCCCATTCTGTATCGAACGCAATCAACCTACCGAGAGATATCTCGGCAACCGACACCCCCCAGTATCTGCGCTCTATCGCGACTACCACAACCACACAGTGACGTTGCGGCAGACCTGTTCTTGCGACCCACGTCTGCACCTGTCTCGTCTGCACTTGTCTCGCGTTCTGCTTACTGCGACGAATCACTCCAATCCACCTGATCCCATCACCTCGACTTGTCGCAACCTACCTCCAGAAGACTTATCCTTCGAACCGGTTCAGTCCACGCCCCATAGCGTCCCATAGCAATCAACCACGTTCTTACCTTGTTGATCCTTGTGCCCGGCGTTCTACGGCTTGTCTCTGCCTATCGCATTCGGCTACACCTGTGATTGTCCTTTGAATCAAGCTTGGGTTAAAAAGTGCGCGTTAAACCGCTATCCTGTTACAACAACGTGAGTCGATATTTTCCCTCTTTAGTTGTTGCCTATGTTCTGTTTCTATTACTCCATGTACTGTTTGCTTGCTTGTTTATGCCATCCTCTGGTTTTCCGTGTGTGTCATGGCAGAGCTTTCCCGGAGACTTCAGACAATGTTTGTCACCCTGGACCTGTGGAGCCCTTGGCCAATTCAAGGCTCAATCTGGAACCATCACGCTATCTGTGTCGACATTCCAGGACCCCACAATGGTCATGTACAGTGCTTTTGGCTGTGGGAATGTGCACGTCCATTCCTGTTGCGCACCAATGACCTGGTCCTTGCTGTCATGTGCTGCAATGCACTGCCAGCCCCAGATGTTTTGGTGACAATGATTGATATGGATGACACAAGCAACTGCACGGAGCCCATGACAAGGGCTTGCCCAAAGGTACAGCCAGTTGTTACCATCTGTGGGAGCCCTTAGCTTCACCTGGTCCTGGAGCAGGTGCAGCGGTTTGCGATGGACGAGCACGAGGGAATCTGGCCGAATACCGAAGGCACCAATCCCCTAGGGCGACTTCCTTCAGCTAGAACTTGCGACGGGCTGCAACTGGCTCCCAAATCACGATCCAAGCATTTTGAACGACATCTGCGGCCTCCTTTCACACTCGCTTCTGATTCCGAGGACCAGCATACAACTAGGCATAAGACTGCAAAGGCCTTGCAGCACATCTACTGTCTATGGCAACTGCCCTCCCAGGTCAGGGCCATATCATAGGCCATGAGGCTGGCCCATCTCCCCTGCAGTCCACTGTCAGAGCCATGTCCCTCTCGAAAGAAACAGACAAGCCTTCTGTGACCATGAGTGGACTGCCGAAGGGAGACGGGATATGGAAGCCTGCTCATGACTCTGAACTGGATTTTCGACTTCTCCCCTCTGCTAGGTTCAAATCTACACACTGGGTGACTGTGCCATGACCACAACACTCCACTGTCCTCGCATTTCCATTCCATCAAAATCTTCTGAAGCTTTTGCTTATGTTGCTTATCGGAGTAGCTTCGGATAGACGTGCAAGCTAATACATGGCCAGAATATTTCTTGAACGGCGTCTTGTTCAGTTTCGGTCTCGACGAAAGTCATTAGTAGCAGACTTCAATCTTCAGAATTCCAGGCGTGAGGCGTCCACATCACAAGCATCCTTGATTTCAAGTCTTGGAAGCAGAATCTTTTGAATTCCTCTTCGTCATTGGGTTCATTCTTATCAGCTTGGTCCATTCCTGACTTTGGTTGTCCACTTCGTAAGTTGTACATGATCTTCTTTTCAGACGAGAGCTATTCCTTTTGTTGGACCCAAATCCTTGCCCATGGTCACATTTGCGGCTGGGTTCTTGATTGCTGTGGCACCCACTTTTACACTATGGACCTGGCCCACTGAACCACCGGGGGCCTTCTCCTATCCACCGACAACTACCTCGTATCAAATATCGATCCTTATCACTTTCATACTGGTTTTATATGCCCTACTGCACAAGCTCAGCAGAATGTCCACCTGGTCCATAGGAGACTTGTGGAAGATCTGCTCCATGGGCTACAGCCGAGCCCAGAACTGTGGTCCCACCTTTCTGGTTTGAGTTTGGAGGATGTCTTGTTGCCAGCATGGCAAGGATGGTTCTGTCCTGCAACAATTTGTGCCCTGGTATGCTTCCTGGAATCGTACATGAGATGATGTTCCAGCATATCTTGGCCTTTGCTTGGCTGTATTGCAAGAAATTCCTCGACAGAAAGCAATCACTGAGCTGTCTCCCTTGAAGTCAAACCAGGAGTCTACAAACTGTCCTTGGGGAAATTACCCATAAAAACAAATATGGGCATGGGATCACAGCCATGGAGCAGAAAATAACCAACATTATACTTCTCTTTCACTATGTTATGGTACTTTCCTTTACCGCCTGGCACAGCTTGACTCTGGCCACATCCGGGATCAATGACAAATATAAGACTGACATAACTGCCTCAGTACCCTTCCAAATTTCAAGTTTCCACTTGGAACAGCAGTCGCTTAGGCCTGTCAATCTTTAACATGTCAGTCTATAATGTGTTCCAATTACCACACCTGGCCAGCCCCATCCACGCCTGCCTTCATGGAAATGTATGTTGACTCCAGTTTACAGCATACACCTCAAAACCGCCAGACAAAATCCCTGGACAAATACAACCACAGTATGTATATCTCCTTTTTTTGTCTTGCTTACACCCGTTTCCACTTTATTTATCCCAGACTCCTATTGTGGAAGTGTCGCCTTGTGAGGTAATATGGGCTACTGCCCTCTTACTACACAATACCCTTGACTACTAGGCTTGAATTTCTCTTGTCGAATATTGAACTGCCCATGCTCTTCACCCTATTTCTTTCATTCAGCTGAGTCCAGTGACCAGCAGAGCCATACTCTGGGCAAAAGCTTTACTAGAGCCTGTCGTCCACTCATGGGCAGAAAGCTTTAGTCATCCAAACTCGGTTGAGTTGCCGAAGGACTTGCAAATATTTTCAACGGGCAGGACATGCAGAAGCATTGCAAGCTGATTTTCAACACTTGACGAGCAGAACTATCTCCTCTCTTCTAGCCCAGACATCCTCCTCGTCAATTTCGTCCTTAGTATAGGTAGACTTCAGCAGTTGGTGACTGGAGAATGGTCTGTGCCAGAATAGGCTAGCCCATACTAGTGATTTATTCTCTTTGGACGACATCCACAATTTTCCCTTCTGTCTCGTCTCATGCGTCTTTTCAGGTCTTTGCCCTACACTCTAAGTCCTTAGCTCGAGGGCCTATACTTTCGTTTCTACTCCTCATAATCCTTACTTATTTCCACTTCCTCCTTCCAGCAAAGTGCCTTGCTAGTGCACTCAGGGAGTACAAGTTTTGGCCACTTGCTCCTCTTCCTTTCAACAATACCCTCTATCTCGTCTTGTCTTTACTGCACTCTTCGTCTTCAGCTTGGGCGCCTTTTCTTCCTTTCGACAGCATCCACTATCTTTCGTTTTGTCTTAACTACACACTCTTCGTCTTCGGCTTAGGGACCTCTTGTTCCTCTTGTTCCTTTCGACAACATCCACTATCTCTCGTCTTGTCTTAACTGCACATTTTTCGTCTTCGGCTTGGGGGCCTCTTCCTTTCGACTACATTCACTATCTCGTCTCGTCTTTACTGCACACTCTTCGTCTTTGGCTTGGGGGCCTTACTTCCTTCCACTTCTTTCCATTTTCTTCCACTTCCTCCTTCCAATAAAGTACCTTGTTAGTGCACCAGGAAGTACAAGCTTTGGCCACTTGCTCTTCCTATCTCCCGTTTTATCTTTCCTGCACACTCTTCATCTTCCGCTTGGGGGCCTTTACTTTCCTTCCTACTCCTTACTCACTCACAGTCCTCACTTTTACATCCCCATTTCAGCGAAGTAACTTTCCAGTGTGCTTGGGCAGCACAAGCTCTGACTACTTTTCATTCCTCATCTTTCGTCTCACCGTCTTTCGTCTTACCGTCTTTCGTCTTGTCACTATCCCGCACTCCTAGTCCTTGGCTTAAGGGCCTTTACTTGCCTTTCACTTCGTCTTTGACTCAACTGACAGGCAGCTACTCTTAGCAACCATGTCTGGCTTTCCTCAGAACGGTGCCTACGACCAGAACGCTCCTTCCAACGTTAACGGCTCCATGGAGAACCTTCCTGTTGCCGGCACTGTCCAACCTGCTACCGTTGAGGCTGCCCGCACCCTCTGGATGGGCGACCTCGATGCCTGGATGGATGAGGGCTTCGTCAAGACGGTCTTCAGCAACGCTACCGGCGAGCAGGTCAGCGTCAAGATCATCCGTGACCGTCAGTCTGGGTAGGTCTCTCTTTCTTGCCCTCCTTCGTCAATTCCCGCCAACAGTTGCGCACCCTCAATCTTGGTGTTTCCTCTCCCTGTGGCTGAACTGCATGGCCGTGGATTGCTCCTTCCCAAATCGTTCCCCCCCCCCACCTAGGGCCTACCCCTGTTTATTTCACCGAATACGGAAAAGTTTCTATCCACCCCACATTCAAACCTTTCAACCCAAACCCGCCTTCCCAGAACAACAACCCATCAACCTCCACCTTCGTCCCTCATTCACATGCGACGCACGCTTGCAACGCTGTCAACTATCTTGCACATTCACCAAGGCCGTGACGAGCACTAACTTGTGCAGCAACGCCGGCTATTGCTTCGTCGAGTTCTCCACCCCTGAGGCTGCCACCAAGGCCCTGGGCCTCACTGGCACCGTCGTTGCTGGCACCCAGAACAAACACTTCAAGCTGAACTGGGCTTCTGGCGGTGGACTGGTCGACCGTCGGTATGTAATCCACCCTTTCAAACACTTGGACTATTCTCCATGTTCGACTTTGTGCTGACGCAACAAGTAACAGTGACGACCGCGGCCCCGAGTTCTCCATCTTCGTTGGCGACCTTGGCCCTGAGGTCACCGAGTACGTTCTTGTGTCGCTCTTCCAAGGCCGCTTTAGTTCCTGCAAGAGCGCCAAGATCATGACTGATGCCAACACGGGCCAGTCCCGTGGCTATGGCTTCGTCCGCTTTGCCGATGAGAACGACCAGCAGCGCGCGCTCAACGAGATGCAGGGTGTCTACTGCGGCAACCGGCCCATGAGGATCAGCACTGCCACACCTAAGACGCGGTATGTCTTGTTACTCGTCCATTGCTCCTGCCACTCTGGCTGACCTGTTCAATTGCAGCCGCAACCAGAACCCTCCCTTTAACAATGGCGGTGGTCACGGCGGCCCCATGATGGGTGGTCCCATGCAGCAACCCAGCATGTTCATGTCTGCTACTCCGGGCCCCTACTTCACTCAGCAGCCCTACGGTGGCATGCAGCCTGGTCACGGCGGTCCTCCCGGAGGCATACAGGGTGGTATGCAGGGTGGTATGCAGGGTGGTATGCCCGGCGGCGGTATGCCCGGTGGCATGGGTGGCATGGGTGGCAGCATGGGTGGCAACATGGCTGGGCCCAGCTCTCTCAACCAGTTCACCGACCCGAACAACACAACCGTCTTTGTCGGTGGCCTGTCCGGCTACGTCACCGAGGACGAGCTCCGTTCGTTCTTCCAGGGCTTCGGCGACATCACTTATGTCAAGATCCCTCCCGGCAAGGGTTGTGGCTTCGTCCAGTTTGTTCACCGCCACGCTGCTGAGATGGCCATCAACCAGATGCAGGGCTACCCCATTGGCAACTCTCGTGTCCGCCTGTCCTGGGGCCGCTCACAGAACAACTCTGGCGTAGGTACTCCCTACCGTCCTGCTCCTCCCCCCCCTCACTACAATGGTGTGCCTCCACCACCACCCGGCTCTGGTCCGTTCAACGTTCCCCACTTCAGTGGCGGCTATGGCGGCGGCGCCCCTCCCCCCCCTCCTCCTCCTCCTACCAACATGGTAAGTTCCCTGACCTCCAGTCAAGCTTGTCTGCTTGCCCTCGTCATGGCTGGACTTGACGATTCTAACTTGCCGTCCAGTGAATCTGATACTGATATCCACCTGCCTGCGCCTTCTTTTCGCATCCACCAGGCGTTTAGGCGCCTCGGAGTTACGGCAGGCTCAGTTCTCAACGGGGATTTTGCGGTTACGGTTTCTTGAGTGCGCTACATCATTCAATTCGAGATACCCGCGCTTCGGAGTTTGCTTCTGGGCATCCCTTTTCGTTGGCGCTACGTCTCGTGATGTTTAGTTTTCGAGTGACGGTTACATTCTGGGGATCAGAATACTTACTTTTGCGTGTGCGTTTCTTTCAGGCTTATGGGTTGGCACACTAGATAGAGATCGTTCTCAGTGTAGGAAGCCAGCTGCACCCCCCCCCCCCATTTGATATGCTTCTGTTCAATTTCAGCTGATGATGACTTGCTGGGTTGGGTTGTGCTTACCTTGATTTCTTTGCAGAGCTTGGGTAATGTTTTGGTATGCTGGCAACAGAAGACCTGAAATCAACTAGGAACTAATCGTGCCTTTAGCATCAGTAGCTCAGCTATGCTCACTGCTAAGCCAGAAGGGTTGGTCACATTGAATGCAAGACCCTGGCAAGGAAGAATGAAGGTCGGTTACGACCTTGATACTAACACCACTTTTACAGGCTGACATCTCAGCCATGCTTACGGTTACCCCCAAGTTGCTTTCTTTCCTGCATTCACAAGCCATTTTTGGGCACTGTTATGATTAATATACCTGATGTATAGTGTGGAATGAAGAAAGAGTGCTGTCAACGACCACAGTATTAATCTGGCCACGACGTGCTGAAGCACTTTAGCCACGCCTGCCACTCGGCCAAAGGGGGTTTATCTCCTGGACTTGCAGGCCACATCTGAGCCTCTGAGGACTGTTCTAATAGATATACGTGATGTATAATGTGGATCAAAGAGCGCTGTCACCAACCGCAGTGCTCATCCGGTCACGACATGCTAAAGCATCTTGCCACGCCTGCCACTCGGCCAGAGGGGCCCAGGGGTCGTGTCCTGCACTCGCAAGCAGTATCCAGGGACCGTGCTCATCTATGTACCCGATGCATGGGCCCCCCTTGCCTGGCATATGGGAGAGAGAAGATAACCACCGACATTGGATGTCAGTGTATGTGCATGGCAAGTACCTACCTGCCAAAGCTGCTGGGGGCTGTGGGCGTTTTTTTTTTACTGTGGGCAAGAGTCAAGTCTCTCGTCTTGACATCGGACGAGCGGTGAGAGCCGGGTCTTGGTCTTGCCTTCCGACGAGAAATGAGAGCCGGTCTCGTCCTGATTTTGGACGCAAGACGAGAGCCAGTCTCTCGTCCTGACTTGCTTCGGACGAGAGACGAGAGCCACTTCGGATGCGATGGAAAAAAAGCCAGTCTCGTCCTGATTTTGGACGAGAGGTGAGAGCCTGTCTCGTTCTGACTTCGGACGAGAAACGAGAGCCGAATTCGTCACAACTTCGAATGAGAAATGGAGCTAATCTCGTCCCAATTTGTTTGGGACAACAGCCGGTCTTATCTGAATTGGGGACGACAGCTAGTCTTGTACAAATCTATTTGAGTGAACTTGGGACGACAGCTCGTCTTTACAAATCTATTTGGGAGAAAGCCAGTCCTGTCCAAATTCATTTTGGTAAAGGCCAGTTTTGACTTAATTTGTTTGGGCGAAAGCTAGCCTTGTCCCAGTTTATTTATGTAAAAACCAGTTTCATTGCAAAATCCCTTGTTAAAGGTTGCCTTGTTCGAGTTCTTTCTAATAGATCGAGTATCTTGTTAATGGGATAAGCTGGAGCCAGTTTATATAATGAACTAGTGTATTTTCTTTGTATAAATAACAAGAGACTGTTGCAAAGCTTGTTAGTATAACGGATTAAAGTTGCACATAGAAACCCCTATAGTACACTTTAAAAGACGGCTCTTGAAAGTTACAATAGAAATAATTCTTGTTTGTAATAATCGCAATGACGTTCGCTACAATTACCACAACCGTGAAAAGTACTTGTACCGCGGGATATCCCTCCGTTATTTTCGTAATCATACATTTAATTATAAAAAGTAAGAGGGGGTTGTGCTTTCGAAATTATCACAGGATAAAGTAGTATAGCTGATGTATGTGGATTTGTTTATGTAAAAAGGAGAAAGAAAGTTTAAACAAGGTAGTAGTAGAGGCCTGTACTAGTAATGCAGTGCACCAGGGTTAGGGTTGGTCGATACAGTGTATAGTATGCAGTACCAGTCAGACTCATGATAGCATTATTACCGTATAAATTATTATGTCCGCTTTTTTATTGATTTGTTTTTTAAACTTCATAATAAAACTTTTTAACTTTTTCCACTAAAAATGTTCAACTGGTTTTTTTATGATTTTAAGTTTTACTTTACTTTACAATTTAATTTATAATTACTAGTAGTAAAAAACGCCTACTTTTTTTCGTTTTTAGTACCTGTTGTTATAACTATTGCATATGTAGTGCAGTTGACTATATTATCAACTATATATTTTTATATAGTATACAATTAGTTACATGCAATACAACTGACATTAACGCAATTAACATCGAAATTATAACAAATATCTTGCTTTTTTAACCTCCAATGATACAATTATTTTATTGACCGACTTAAGCTGTAATTTTTATTATATGTACCAGTTGTAAAGGGGAATAATTATCTAGTTATATAAGGGGTATTTGACAATAATGTCTTGCAGATAAATTGGTTATTCCTAACCCGTAATGTTTATATTATAACAAATATCATTATTTATTTATTTTGCTATATATTATTGTTTCGACTACGATTTAAATCGACAACAGTAGTCACTCAATACTTACTAACATTAATCAATGGTTAAATATACATTCTTATAAATATATCATAAATATTATTATTCATTCATTTTATTATACATTATTATTTCAACTACGATTTATATCGTCAACAGTGGTTTCTAAACACTTACCAATATGAATGAATGGTTTAATACACCCCATTATAAATAAGCTTCTTATTGTAGATGGGTGAGGGTACAGATATACTAAAAATGAAGGGTAAGAACTAGTAAATAATATCGGGAAGGTATGTGCCTATACCTGTTATATTTTACATGCTTAGCTCTGTTAAGTTTTACTTCAGTTAGATTCTTCCTTTCTTATCGTTAAATACTACAACTGATTTAATAATATGTTACCTTACCTGTTTTACTAATAATCGTTAGTTGTAAGCAAAAGTTTTAGAGTATTACATTTTTTCTTTTCTCCAGTTTGAAAAAGTCAAAATAGAAAGCAAAAGTTACCAATTTTAGTAAGAGTTGGATTAAAAAACAAAGAAGCCCCGCCTTTTAACCTTTTTTTTCGTAACTTTACAATCAAAACCACTTCACTATTAACAATTCACTATCAACCGTTAAATCTTTTTTTTTCCTAATTCTTTATCCTCATTTCGTTGTTTGCGTTGCAAGCTTATTGTTTTAAGCCTACACCTCGATTCTGCCTTATAAGTAAGCGTGAGTTGCTTACTTTAAGCCTGGATCTTTAGGCGCCTTCAGTTTTTTTTTTTTTTTTTTTTTTTTTTTGAGATACTACATCATTCACGTAACTAGTACAAGCCTATTATATCTTTACGCTTTCCCTTACTAGTCTTAACTTCTTCTTAAGAAGCGTTTTCTTTGTCTTATACGTCTGTTTAAGTTAGCCCGTCTTAAGCTACTATAAAACCCTTAATATACGCCAGAATAAGTCCTACAACTACAGCGACAGAAGGAAGAGATGAATTCTGGCTTTCATGATAGGTTTAGCATCATTAATATAGGTGTTGGTGGTATTTTATCGTTGCAACGTAGTCGATTCGAATTGGTCGAAGTAACTGGTGCTGTATTGAAAGTGGTTGATATATTATTCTAGGTTTGGTAGACCGCTAGCTAGTTTACGTAGTAATTTTTAGACCAAATTTTTTGGTCGTTTTCCTAGTGTAAAGTAGGCGTATACTGTATCCAACTTACAGCCAACATAGTAGACCAAAAAAATTACACTTAACTTGCAATTGGTGTAGTTAAATTTACTTACAGTAAAGTAAACTTGCTACACTGCAATTACTACTCTTCCAACAATAGGTTCGTATTAATAAATTAAGGATAATTTAACTATTAAGTTAAGTCGTTTAATCTAGGTAATATTAGTTAAGGGTTTGTAGTATACGAAACGTAACTATCATTCCTATCCAATTTCTAAAAAGGACGAATAAATTTAAAATCAATGAGTTTATAATATTCATACCTAAAATCGTATAAAACACTCATATTAAATATAGCTATTGGCTCTACCAATCTTTATGGTTTAATAAATAGTTCATAATATTTAAAAAGAAAGTATTATAATTACTCTCAAATCTGTCAATAAATGTAGTATTTTAAACAATTAAATTTTACCTTTATGAAGTTGTATTAACTAAGTATTATATATAAAACGTTTAATTAACATGGTAAATACTAATAAATTCTTTTTTTTCAATTTCTTATTCATTTACAATTCAGGGATCAATTTATAATAGTAAACCATCGTAGATTGAATCTTTTCGATATCGCTTTCATAATATTTCAAAATTCGCTATCTCACATTCAAAAATACATAAATCGTACGCTTAAACAATTTCGTTATTCTTGTAGAGCTTTTATTAACGATATTACTATTTTCTCGGATATGTTCAAAGGCCACTTCGCATATTTAAAGCAAATATTCGGTTTGCTTTCGCGAAAAAAAATATTATTCTCATCAAAAAAGTTATAAATTGGCTTTTAATCTATTAAGTTAATCGGATTTTACGTAAATACTTTCGGCCTTTCAACAACCAAGAAACGCACTTAAGGTTTTCGTAAATTATTATTACCAAAAACGTTAAAGATTTTGGAAATGCATTGAGGCGCGATAGGCTTTTTACGACCAATATTTCCGTATTTTTCTTAAATATCGAACGTATTATAGAAACTTAAGAGATCGACCTACTTCCGCAAAGTCGAAAAAAGAGTAAATTTTATATTAGAAACAAAAAAAAACACCAACATTATATGTCATCCAAGAAAGTCGAGCCTACAAATAAACAACAACGTTTATTTAGCAAGCTTTATAAATACTTGTATAGGCGTTTACACTTATATTATCTAAACCTAATAAAGCCTTCATTTTTGCAAGTCGATAATTTTTTGAATCGTAGATTTGACGTAATGTTTTTGTAGCTAAATAAAGGTTATATTTTAAATCTTGGGTAATACCTTCCAACCATAGAAATTCAACCAATAATATTCCTCAATCGGTGTTTTATATAGGCAAAGATATATCAAGAACCTTTTAAATATGAAGTTACCTGCTTAATATAGACTTACAAACGCCTATAAACTACAATCGTTAGCAAGTTCCACCCAATTATTATACTTATAAATCATAAATCTATTTAAACCATAGTAAATTAAACTTGACTCAATACTATATCCATCGACTATTCTGAAAAAACGTTTATTAAGGTCTTTATTTACCTGAATATATATTTATACCCCAGAGGAGATTATTAGGAGGGTACTTACGTACTTGCCTTTCTCTTGTCTATCTCATGCTTTTTAACGAGACTGCCTACTCATAAGTCATACTTCTTATAAGTAATTATTGTTATGATGATCTGCTGGGTTCCTAACTTTAGCTTAGTCTTTACCTTAAGATACAGACCGGAATATCACGATACGTTCGCACGTATAGAAAGCACAACATATATACAATTTATATATATATATATATATATATAGGCCACTTTAATCTTATTTAAAATGGTTTATGAAGACTTTTGACGCCAAACGATAAAACTAGACGAGAAAATAAATGAACGTTTTATTTTCGATCAAATTTTCGATAATTGTCCAACCGCTACAAATAATACGAATATTTTCATACATATAACAAAAGCTTAAATATCGGATAGATTGAAGTTTCATTTTTAGGGAGACTACCAAGTAGATGCAATATATAAAGCAATATTGCATGAATTAAGGAAGGATAACAGCGAAAAAGCCGTTTTAACATTAAAACTTAGATACTATTTTCATTTTGTTGATCGTCTTTTATACAACTGAAACGCAATTAGCTGTAAGCTTTTAATGTTGTTAAATACTATGATACAGGAATTCCTTACCTACTATCACGATAAACGCCACCACTTTGGTTCTAAACGAATAATAGTTACTTCAAACGAATTTTACTTTCAATTTGAAAGTTAATTAGTTGGGATATAATATAAAGATTACCCAAGATACAGTTAAATTTAGAGCGATTACCAAAAGTCTATAGTGAAGTTAAAACCAATACGGGAATCTAAGAAACCGATATATATCATCTATATAGATTTTATTGTAGATTTACCACCGGTTACTTCTTTAGGCAAACTGTAGTGTTTACTAATAAATGATGAATTCGATAATATTATACTGATTAATTGAAAAATATTAAAACGAACTTTTTCCCCCCAAAACATGAAACTAACACTACTAGTAAATAGACTATTTTATTGGCAAAATATTTATGGTGATTAAATTGAAATTCTTCCCAAAAAAATATTTGATATCGATTTTAGATTATTCCTTACATTTTAATAGAGATTATGAAAACGTTTTGGGACGAAACTAATCATAATAATAGTTTATCACCTTAAACCTTATGGTCTATTTAAAAGGGAAAATATTCTGTTAAATTGAAATTCCGTTACTATATGGCTTAATATCTTAAACAACCGTGAATCGAGTGTATTGAAACATTACAATAGAATTTCAATAACGCTTATTCTTAAATTATAGATATCAACCCTTACAAATTTCTTTTTGATTTTCAATTACAATTACCAATAAATTATTTCATTTGATTAATACCTCGGTAATAAAGTGATATATGATTTATATAGAAACACTTAGAACGAAAGGCTTAATTAATAATAGATATTATGGTGTTCAAAGCTAAAAAACGATACGATAATAATTACTAATGACACTATTTTAAAGTTAATAATCAAGTTTAATTTAAAATGAACCGAATATACAAACCTTTCTATTATTAATGAAAACATGTTCTTTCTCGTTCAAAACTTTTTATTATCATAAAAAAGTTTAAAAAACTCGCTTTTAATTTAGATTTCCCTACAAATTCAAATATTTTATAGGGGGACTTGGTTAGAGCTATCGCTTAAGGTGGTAAGATACTTTTTATTATTATAGATGAAGAGAAATATGAAGAAACTTCTGTTAAGGAGCTGCTATAGTTTATAGAAAAAGGGTGGTCCAGTTATGTGACAGGACAACTCAAAGTATCGTAGGAGTATATTAACCATTAGGGTTAGATTTCTAATGACTACCAGCTTAGGTATTAGCTTGTAACATTATCTCCGGTATACCCCTGTTCCTGTACTCCTCTCCCCCTCATTTCCCCCTCTATTTTTAAGTAAACCCGTTAGCTATTTCAACAAATGTGGTTTAAGCCAGTTAATATTGATGTTTATCTTATGTAAGTTAATATGCCTATTGTGGTTATTTTCCAATTTAATTAACGTAAGTTAATCTACTAATTATTTTCATTTAATATATGTGGGTTAATTTTATTATTATTACTATTAATTTACATAAGTTAACTTACCTAGTGTTGTTATTAACTCACGTGAGTTCACTTGCTTATTGTTTAGAAATCGTGAAATAGCGGATTAAAAATGGCCTAGTAATTGAAGAATGAAATAAAATTAAGTTTGTTAATAGGTTAAACAAAAAGAAATGTCATTGTTTTTAGTCGAGTTATAACCGAATTTAAAAGAGTTAAAAATGATAGTATTAAAAAAGTTCGATAGTGGTTTTTAGGTGAGTTTTAAGTAATTTACCTGTTTGATTAATATTTGTCGGTTTGGGGAGTTGATAATACGGGGCCAGTTTATTTGAAGTTTATTCCGGGTTTATAAAATGCCTTCGACGTGGAATTTATGTTTGATTTCGTTATTATTACTAATGATTTCGATAGCGGGTGGTTGATAATCTCGGATTTGTTGGCTTGGAAACGGGTCGAAAGCGGTTTGAATAAGTTAGTTAACGTGGAATAAGAGGTGGTTTTTATCCGAAATATTAAGTTTGACGACGTGGGAATCGACGATACGTATAACGTGATATTTCTTATAAAGTTAATTTATTTTTTTGAAAAAAATCGTTTGGTTTGTGGTTTTTGAAAATAATTTAAACTTTATAGTCGATCCGAAATAATTTCGAAGGAAAACATTGTTTATTAACGGTTTTTTTATGCGTTGTGTTGCGAAACTATTATTACAACTTGTATAAATTTTGTAATGTCGTGAATACGTTAGATGAAGATTTAGACCTTTCTATGTGATTTTATAGCTGGAATAAATGAATGTGTAATAGGTTATATATGGTTAACGTAATAGTTGTACGTTATAAAAACGGGTTAATATTAATGATAGTAGTATTTTTATTATTCAGTATTAATGAGTAACCGGGTAATAAGCTATTTCAATGAAATTGGGTGTTAATAAAGAAAAATTATAGGTATGTTAAAACCTTTTGATTATCGTATTTGGTAATATCATTTATTTTAGGGTAGAATGCGGTTTTTAAACAATATTTTACCCCCGTTAAATTATAAAGGCGTTTTTGAAACCCATTGATTTAATTTAAATTTTGATTGTTGATGATCGTGTGAGAGAGCTCGTAAAATCGTTAATAATAGTTCAAAAATCGTTCAGCGTAAGTTTCGTCGCTCATGGTATTTTTTTACGTAATAGTGTTACTTAAACGATCTATAATAAATGTAAAGTAACGTGTTATTAACTCGTTTTCAGGGAGGTTAATTATAAAGTCAATTAAAAGTTCGTTTGAATGTCATTCGAAAATTGGTAAGGGGTTAAAAAGTTTTTTTTTTAATAGTGTTGTTAACAAGTTGTTTATTTATAAATATCGTAATTTTAGAAAAAACTTTGGACCGTACGGTATAACCCGGATTAGAAATATTTTTTTTTAAAATATTCATAATAATTTAGCGATGTGGGAGTTCGGTAAAAAGTAAATCGTATATAGTGGAAATTAACGCTATACTAAGTAGCTTATAAATAGGAATCCAAATACAGTTTCAAAACTGTAAAAATATTATCGTCGTTTATTAAATATTAAGAAATTAAGATTTTAAGTATTTGGTCGTCGTTAATGCGAATATCAGTAGAGAAACTCTATTTGCCTATATATAACGTGCGAACTAAACGGGGGTAGGTAGCGTTTTAGGTAATAATAAGGTTTTAGTTATTCTCAAAGTCGACGTTAGTAAAAAGTTTATAACTTTTTGGAATTTATTTGTTAACGATAGTAACCCGGGAAACGTATATGCGTAAGAAAGGTTTAATTTTTTTCATTTAAGGCGTAGAAGTTGTAGTTTCTAACTTAAAAAGCGGTTGTCGAAAAGATTTTTCGGAATATTGTGATTTCGTCATAATAATGTATCAGGTCCTATATAGTTAGCCATATTATTATAAAATGGTTTAAAGCGGAATCGAGAAAAATGTTCGAATTAATAAACCTATCGTTTGGAAAGTCGTTGGATAGTTATAAAGTATTTTAAGTTTTTATAATCCTTAATGATAGTAAACAAGCGGATTATATTTCAGAACTTCGCGTTTTATATTTCCAAGTAGTTTGTGATCTTAAATAGCTTTTCATCGTGTATTAAAAATGGTATTTTGCAAGTGATAAACGATGAAAGTCGTACGTTATTAATCGTAGGATTCTGTGATTGTTATATTGAAGTAAGTAGTCTTTCAATATCAAATCAAAATAGTCGGGTTTTAAAAAAGTTTTTTGATTAGAATCCTATTAAGCGCGAATTAGTTTAGAAAAGAAGGAAAAGTTAATTCGTTCGAAAGTATTTTCTTCTTCTTCGAGTTTTGAACAGAAAGTGGAGCTCTTTCCGATTGAATAAATTAAGGGGTCGGCGATTATAAAGTAATTAGGAATAAATTTCCAATGAAAGTTATTAAAGTCAAGAAAATCTAATAATTTTAGTATAAACGTAAAAACCGTTTATTTTGGAATAATACGTAATTTTCCGTATTTATTTATATTCAAACATCTACTTCGATAATGAATCCCAAATATTTAATTTGATGATTGTTGAATTTGAATTGAAATATATTAAGGTATAAATTGGCGGCATTTATGGCGTTAAATATTTGTTCAATATTGAGTTTATAATCGTTTAAAGCGTTATTTGAATGAATAAAGGTAATAAAGAAGTAAATGGTGCAATAAATGTAGAGGAACAGGCATAAAAAATTGTTGATATATCGTAAGAAGGTATTCAGTATACCGAGAAAGCCGAAAGAAGTAATGAACTATCAAAAAAGTCTTGAATATATACGGAATGTAATATTTTACTTATCATTTTTAAATACGAAATTTCTGAGAAATGATTTTAAAGACGAGTTTAGTAAATTATATAACTTGTGAAATATACGTGAATGTTTTTTTATTTGAAGGAAGAGGATAACGGTAACTTTTCATAATAACGTTAAGTTTGCGGTAATCCGTACAAAAACGTAAGTCTGTCATAGGTTTCTTAACAAAAAGTATAGGGGTACCTATTAAGAAGTTATTGAATGGCTTTGGGGTTAACTTTTTATTAATATCTTCGAAGGAGATGGCGAAGAGTTATATAGTAATAACTTAATCATTTTGACTTTTACGTAGTATAATATGGAAGGTAGCGGTACTAATAACCTTGGGTTCCTTTTATACCCACATAAAACCTCGTTTTTATACATGGTCGTTACCTATTTATTCCAAAGATAATATGTATTTTAAACCGTTGTAGATTATTGATTCGTATTCGATTCCATATTTATTCAAAAGAAAGATTATAGCATAAATAAGGATTTATATTAATCTATATTGTTAACCAATATTTAAATACGTTATGAAGATATATCGTAACTTTATTTCAAATATATAATGGATAACTTTACTTAGTTATTGGGATGGGATGAAATATACGGTAAATGTTGGTAAATCTTTAGTATTTGTAACGTTGTCGATTCGATTGGTTAAAGTAACAATAGTATTACAATGGTTAAATGGTAGATGTATTGTTCTAGGTTTAACAAACTGTTAACTAGTTTGTATAGTAATTTTTAAGTCTAATTGTTTGGCCTATGCTCTTTTTAGAAGTAGGTGCATACTATAATTGATTTGTAGTTAATTTAGTGGACCCATCAAATAATACAATTAACCTGCAATTGATATAATCAACCTTACTGTAAGTAAAGTTTGTTATGGATTTAGGCTGTGAGTCGTCAGTCTGAGTCATGAGTCATATGAATGTACATGGTGTGGTGTATGATGTTGTATTGTGTCATGTCATGTCCCGACTTTATAGTATGGTTAGCGTAATCTAGAACATCTGGATTATTAGTACTTTTGATTTGGTGCAACGATCAAGAGGGCTAACTAACATCAGCTAATGGAAGCTACGTTAATCGGCTTGAGCTTACTTAGTAAGACCATCACAAAGTTGACTTATTGTATTGTAATTACTATTATTTTAATATTGGTGGCTTTTTGTTTTGTATGCGTAAGCTAGTATGGTCTACAAATTCTTTACGGTTAGCATTGAATCACACCCTAGTCAATTGGCCCAAGCCTTGCTAGTTCTATAGTCAAATTGACCCTAATTACCTCCATTTTCCTTACGGTTCCAAGTTTCGACTTTATTAATTTCCGTAAATAAAATTTTCGCTGAAGACTTGTATAAACTTTCAACTTAATCATACTAATTAAATAAGTTGCCGGCCTTAGTTTCCTGGTCGTTTTCTAGTTTGTTTTATTTCTGTTCGGCGGCACGTGATTTGATTCTGCTAGGTGACCCGTTAACGTATCCCTCAATGTGTATGATTAGTGTATTATTATCTATAAACATTTTCTATGCTTTATTTAGCAACGTTTTCGTTATAGTATTGACTGGATTGTCTTTGTTATCAATTCATCGTAATTTTTCAATCTCTTTGCTTTTATAGGCTTTACAAAATGTTATTCTATCGATTATCAGACGTTTTTCGTTAGTGGTTCCGAGTTTTAAAAGGAATTTAAACAGGCTCTTAGAGTCGGTATATATTACCACCAGGATAGAGGGAATTTTTTTTTTTTGATGATGTTTTTGAGTGTTTTCTATCATATTATACTTATATCAAAGCCAGCTATTATATTGCAGACCTTTAAAGCTAGCACGTTTCGTATAATTTTCTTGCATCTGTTTGAAGTTCAATGGATTAGGTTTCCAATTATGCTAAACTAGTTTTTTATTTTATTTTAGTTGATAAGTGTTATTAGGAATCCAATTTTCGACGATAGGTTTATATTGTTTACTAAGGTGCTATTAATAAAGATTATTAAGTTAGCTTTCGACAGGATAATGAAAACCATATTAAGTTTTCGGTTTAGGTTCCGTATCTACCACTCTAGCCTTTTGTTTTGTAGATTAAAATCTTCGTTTATTAGGTTTTGTATTTATATCGTAATTGATAGGTCGTAAAAGGCCTTTAGTTAGTATAAAGTGGCGATGCAATTACTACAAGTATATTGTTTTAAGTACTATTAAGTCTTGGTTATGTTAATTTTGCTTATTGTAGCTAAGTAAGCATCCTGTAACTTTTAGCGGAAACCATGGTCAGTATTCACACCAAGTATGCAGATTGACTATTTGTTAAAGTCAAGTTAATTACTTTTTATAAGAATTGTAACTGGATTACAATTCCAGAATTTTAAGTTTTTAATCGCTTGTTCCTATATCATATAACAAATAATTCTAATAAAGGGGTTATTATCACATTACATATTTACAAGGTTGAAGTTTTCATTTTGCGTTATTAATAAATACGGGCCATAGGTTTAAGATCTTATATCTAACTTCGATTTAAAGTATAACTGTTTGGTTATGTATTAATGGACTCCTGTTTTAGCTAGTTTGTATAATGGTTTTAAATATCGTATTACTATCCTTAAAGGGTATTTACTATAGAGTTTTTATAGTAGTTTCAATATAATAATTCGTTATAAATCGGTTGGTATTTTCGTGTACGTTTGAGTTATATTACGGCTGTTAAAGATGAACTTCCTTTAAATTTTGGTTAGAAAACCTGTTGTTAAGGCGACTACTAAATGTTGGTAAATTTTATGAATAGTTGGCGATTGCGTAAGGATCTAGGTAATTTCTTCATTACCGTATTTTGAGAAATTTAACGTAAGTTTTCGTGTGGCCTGCTTATAGTCTTAAACTTAACTTTATATATAGTTTTCTACTTGAAAATTTCAATACTCGAGTTTTAGAGGATGAAGTCGTTTTTAAGTACTAATTATATAACTCTTCAAATTAGGAGTTTGTTAATCTCAACTTTATGGTTTTTTTTTTGAAAGGTTTACTAGAGGTTTTAGTAATACCTTGTACCTGGAGTTTCACAGCGAAGTTTAAATTATCCTTCTTTTTTTGCTAACCTAAATAGTATTGTAGATTTGACCCGGTGTGTATTTTTCGTTCTTAAAGATTTTCCTCTTTGGTGATCCACCGCGTTAGTAGCGTTTCATTGGTTTTTTGATTACAAATGGAGGGGTATTGTTTGAACTTCTTCGTTTAATATAAAGGTTTTTATTGTTATCTTTAGTAGCCCTAATATAGGGTTTGACTTAAGTTATATAAAAGGTTGCAGAACTGCTAATAGTTTTAATAATTACTTTAGGGTTCGAAATATTCAAGATTCTAAATAGGCTATCACATTTGCCTGGCTCACGCTATATGAGGACTTCACTATGTAACGGCAAAGAAAACACATCAATCTTCGTAGGGATGTTTCTGGTGTTAAAGGTATTATTAACTTAATGCAGTACTAATTCCTTCCGTAGTTTTAATATTTTGTCATATAGTATATCCCCTTTTTAGCTATTCATTCACGGTGGAAATTCATTTTTAGGCGTATATATATATTAAAAATTAGTAGAGTTGATATTAGGCTGTCATAGTTCACAGTATTATTCAAGCCCTTTATCGTCATTTAAAGACGTGCCTTTCAATCCTTAAATTTTCCAATCTCCGGTGGGAGGATATAGTACACTTTTCGAAGTAGTTTATGTACCCTTTCGATCTTTCCAATAATTTAGTAGGTCTTAACGTGTATTGGTTTACACTAGATTTCTATTATCTTAGCGTCTGCTTGGAATTTAGCTGCTCAAAACTCGTTACCAATATCATGGACGACAGTGTTGAATTGACTCAAATACGTGTTAATTTAAAATATATTTCACGGTTCCTACGTATTTTTTACCGACAGTAACTTTAGGAATTTCATTTAGTGAAAAAAAGGTTATAAAGATAATATAGTATAAAATAAGTTTGTTATATAAGTAAAACACGTTAACGAAGATTTTGTAATTAAATTTCTTATCTTTTTTGGTGCAAATTGAATAATTTGGAGGATATGGGTTTACGTTTAGAAATAATGGTAGAACTTTTCATTGGATTTTAAAGTAGTGTGTATTCTATATCTTTGTACCCTACGAATTGAAATATTTAATAAAATTCATCTACGGCTGGGTAGTCAAAACGCCAGTGTAGTTAACTTATTTCCAACTCCATCAGGTTTAATACCATTACTTTTAGGTCTTGAAAATGAAATTATAGATGCTACATTTGAAGGCGAGGGGAAACCTTTGGCAGTTTTTTTTACCAATTTATTAACGTTAATATCGATGTTAACACCGAGGGTCTTTATATCTTTTAAGTAAAAGAGGAAATATGTAAGGGATTTAAGGATATAGAAAGTGATCGACTTAACAATACTTTAAATAACCGTTGTTTTTAGTAACGATCCTTGTTTGCCTGGACCGAAGTTAATATCAACTTCACCAATATTTCAAAGATTAACTTTTGTAACAGTAATTCTTTCCCTTCGTAATTTCGTATACTGAAAATATCCTTCTATCAAGTACGTTATTACCGCTATATCTGGTATAATACCTTAAAACGTATGGTTCGCGTAATGTTTAAGAATATTAAAGGTATTTAATGGGTTAAGCGCTTGAATAAGGCAAATACAGGGGTTTTTACCACTGAAACGGTACAAAAAGACGTTGTAAGATAGTTATTAAGCGGCGTTAGAAGTATAGTTTTTATGCTACATAATTCATTTAGGCGTATTGTCATCGTTCATAGTCTTTTGACCCTCGTGGTATACATTATAATCCAAATGGTTTTACCCGGACATAATGTGGTGTTAAATATAATATATTATTTGTTTTTTGTTACGCTTAATCGGAAGGTAGTGGGCTAACCAATTTCCTAACTTATTACTAATCCAACGTATTTTACTATTATTACGACTATAATTTCTGAAGTTAATAGGTTCCTTTAAATATTGTCTTTATTGGAGTTATTATGGTTGTGGATTCTAATTAAGAGGCTTTAAACTCTGGGGCCACCCGTACTTACGATTTATGTAATATATTTTTACGCGGTCTATTCAATTCATACGGTCAAAGTTATTAATTTATAAATATATACTCAACGGGTTATGCGTATGTGTTATTACGGTAGTAAGCGAGGACCCTAATTAGTTGAAAAGGCTTTTATAAGTGGTATTTGGGTGTTGTAAAGTGTATTTGAATTTGTTTATACTTGTAAATACTGTTCGTACTTGTTGGTAGAACGTGGTTTCACTAGTATAGACCTTCTTCATTGTTTATTGATATAAGATTAATTTGTTCAACATCTGGTTATAAATATTCATTGGTATCTACTTTTTTCTTTAGTTATTATTGTCATTTACCTTGTTGTATATTAGTCCGTATAATATTATGTAAAGTGGATGTCGTATCTAAAGTAGCTGTTTATATTGTTATATATTTCGTGGAAGGGTTTTGACCTCATTAGTAATATTAGATAATAGTTTTTGGCGTGGTTTGTATGTATGCCAGTGAATAATAAGTAATAACTAGAAGGAAAGATCTCTATCCATTTATAAATATTTAAAAATAGTATCATTTTTTGTATTGAGGAGGTTGTAAGGGTTTCCGTCATATTTTTCTATATTGTTTTACTTCTTCACGAAGTTTGTGAAAGGTTTGTAATTGATGTTAATCATTTTAACAGGTTTGGAGGGAAATTTGTGATAATTATTTTAGTTCTCGATGATATTTTTTTTCTTAGTTTGTGGTTTAGGCCTTCGAAACTTTAATATTAAAAGTCATGATTGGTCGATTGATCCGTAAGGTAAAATCCTATAGTAGTATTTGTAATGAGTTTGCATATATAAGTGTACCTGTCGTGTGAATTTTCGCTTTCAAGTATTTAGTGATTTTGAGGAAATAATTAAGGGCTAAAGAGTACTTGACTGTAAGAAAGGTCTTGTAGGGAAGGTTTTAAATGGTTTAACGGTTTTATTTAATTAACCGTTAGATAGCGTCGACATTAATACTTTTTATTGTATTGGTAACTATCAGTTCTAAAGATATTCCTTAAGTTAGGTTATCTCGAAGAGAATTTGTGCCGCATTTTCTTTTCTGTTTAGAATAAAGACTTTATGATTTTGAAGGTACGATTTTTAATTTCTTTTAATTATTTTTTAGTTTTGTTCTATATTTTAATAATCCGGTTTGTAAAGTCGTAATTAAAGTTTTGAAAGGCATAAGTTTTTCGATTGATCCTACCAGTGTTACCAAGTCGAATTAAAATCCTTTTAAATCTTATATGCGACTATATGTAGAACTTGCTTTTTTCATCTTTTAAGATCAATAAGATCGTTAGCCAAGGTAAAGTAAATTCTAATATTAGCTTTAATACCATAGTTATTTGAGCGTTGCATGGAATCTAATAAATAAACACAAATACGATAACTATTTACGTTGTATTTTAAGTTTAATTCAAGGTTTTTACAAGGGGAGAATTCTGATTAATTCACCTAAATAACGTTTTGTTCAATACCGATTCTAAAAGAGTCAATATCGGTTATAATAATATTATTCTAATTATTATAAACGTGTATATTGTTGTTATCATTTCCATTATAAATATTTTCGCTAATACTAATATTACTAATATATTGAACATTAATGTGCTAAGTGCGAAAATTATAATTTTTTTATTAATAAGTTGGGAACGGGTAGTTAATTTATTATGATTCATAAGTATATTAAAAGAGAGTAACGCATTAGTAAATATATATATATATATATATTCAATATAGAGAGTTTAGCGAAAAACTTTTATATTATATGGTTTACTTTTGTAAATTAAGGGTTTTCAATGTTTTACAAAACGTAAAACCGTTTACGAGTTTTTTATTTCAAATTCAAAAGTTACACTATAATGATTTTTACTGTATTCGGGTCATAGTAATATATGCGAAACTTTATTATATAGGGGTTAAAATCTTATTACTACTATCGTTATCGCAAACATAATAACTTTTTATAACCGTTGTTATAAAGCTTTCCAATTATTCCAAATAATACAGAAGTTGTCGGTAGGGTCTAAGTACTTGTTCACGTGAAACAAAGCAAGTGGAAGAGTAATAAAAAGGTGATTGGTATTGTAGTAAAGTGAGTCAAGATGTTAAAGAAGAAGCATTCACAGGTATACGCTCCAGGTGAGGGCTTATAAGCCCTCCATCCAGAGCGTATCACTCTGGAATACTCCTTCTAAACCAATCCACGTATTGCCGTCGGCTTGGAATAGTATTTCAAACCGATCTATGCATAATGCACTTTACGTTTTATAAGAGTGCAGCTTGCAGCGTAACACGTTATCGTGCACCCTGTAGGAGTACACCCTGCAATATAGTACACTGCCCTTTAACCTATATATACTATCTATAAGGGTATATAGTAATATTTACACAAGTAATCTTTTCTTTCTTCTTTATTTACTTCGTACTTATATCCTAATAGTAATGGTGTTATTGTAGTATTAATTATAAAAGGTCCAGATTAGTAGTAGTAATAGTATTGTTGTCGCATTAATCGTAAAATGTCTAAATTAACAGTAGTGATATTGTTGTTATCGTATTAATCGAAAAAGGTTCAAATTAGCAAGTTCGGCTAGGATTAGTAAAGTCTAGCCGCGGTAGTAATTGTAGGTTGGCTATGGTTGATGTAGTTAAATAGAGGCAATATGGTTAGTAATAGTGCTTTTTATTGTTTCTAATAGGGTTAGTTACGCAATGGTGATTACGTAGGGGTGATTACGTAGGGTGATTACGTAATTACGTGGTAGGTTAGTATAAAAAGATGTATCGCTATCGCTTCAGGCAAAACTTCCTTCCTTTTTTTCTTTAAAGGCACATAATCCCAGCTAATACAAGTCCCTATTCCAACTTAACTTTTAATCCATCCAACTAAACTAAGCCGCTTTAATGTATAGGTTACTTGGCCTGTATATATATTAACTTATTTCTCCAAACAGATGCCGCGTAAAAACCGGACTGTAAAGCGCCATCTGACAGCACACCGCTACCGTCGGCGCCACTACAATTGCTATTGCGTCTATTACCACCACTACTAACAGTAATAGTCCGCCTTCGTCGGGAGAAATCTCCT